>MEJB01000017.1:3438078-3503158 GCA_001752375.1 Rhazya stricta
GTAGAACGAAGGAGCCACCTTTGCTTGGAGATGGTAGTCTCAACGCGGCTTTAGACGTGTTAAGAAGGGAAGACATACGTAACGACTACGGACACTTTCGTCTCCTGTCGATACAATCACCTTCGTCTGAACTAATGGTTTTAGTGAATTTAATATTAACGGAGCGAAGAACGGATTTACGATAACAGAAAGTGGATGAATTTATTTTGGTTATTTGGGTAAATATTTCTTAGAGATCTTTATCCCTTTTTCAGGGAGGATGAAAGAGCTCATAAAGGTACGTAAACGGGTTACTGGAATTGGAGCTTAGCTCTCAGGAGTGTGTTATTTTATAGATAGATTGACTTAGGGTGGAAGGAGTGTAGTCAGTAAAAGTGGAGTATATCGTTTTCACGATAAGTACACTCAGTAGAGAACTGCCATAACATCGAACAGGATTCGCGTTATGAAATAAATAATCGAAAAATGGAGTAAAGAAAAGGTTATAGAGGTATAGGTGTCTTGGTTGTTAACTCTTTAAAAAAGAGGAATGCTTCGGCCCCGATAATATTTAATAAAAGGCACAACGGCGATGAATTAACCCCAATAAAACTTTGCAAGGTTACAATCCATTAGACAGAAATATGGACGTTTGTATGTTCTCTCATTTTTAATTCCGAATTTTATCGTAATTACTAGCTACACTCTTTTTTAAAGAGGCATAGGTTAATAACGACCGCGTTTATGCAGAGCTAACGCGGAATGTGTCGTAGAGATTAATCGCGCGTACATAGGATTGCGAGACAATTCAGGACTCAAATACGGATTGAGCACCTAACACCAACCGTCCATGCTATATAGGTCCGGCCCTTCTACTCGGCTTTCACCTAGTATTATGTTTTCTGTTTTTTGTCTGTATATTTTACTATTCTTATAAATCTACATTAAATTATGAAGGACGCAATATTAAATTAAAATCAAATCGAATGCAAGGTAAGGAACTATAACAAATAACCACCTTTAACACTCTATGAGTGTACGTCCATAACAATATAAAATCAATTGTTAGATCTCTTTAATATTAATCTTTGTAAATCTATATATATAAAGTAAGGATATCGTCTTTTAACATGTTTTAATTAATGAACTAGGGTTAAAACACTTCGATAACACTTTTGTATTGTATTTGTTTTATTGAAATCTCTATACTAAATATAATATTTTAATAGTAAAATACTAATTGTAGGGCACGTAGGCGAATTAAGCAGGGCGTGATGGTGGAGTTGTTTAAAATAATTAATTAAATGTAAGCGTTTATGTTTAAGTTTATTAGTTAAAATTTTATTTGGGACGTAAAAGGTAGTGGTTTTGGCTGGAAGTTTTTTTATTTTATTTTGTAGTAGTAATTAAAAAACAAAAAAGGAACCGGGAGAAATTCTCGTGTTTGATTTAAAAAGGTACCTGCGAACCTAAAACCTATTTGTCTATAAGAGGTTTCGTAATATAAGATATGGATTGTTTGGTCGTTTGTGTTACTCTTGAAGGGCCTTTGCGTGACCAGTGTCCTTGATATTCCGCCTCCTCTTGTCGTAATTTCGCGAGGGATTTTATGTTTGTGGTACTTTTTTAGACTTCGTCCACACTAAGTACTATTGGTAGTTAACACGATCGCCTGACCGGGACGTCTCTGATTCAACCGAGTAATTAACGGTCATTCCTCCTTTTAATCACAACTTGACGCAGTTACGAGAGAGTTGTGATTGTTGTTGCCTTGCGACATAATATATATATATATATATCAAATTGAATGTGATAAATATTCATATTTTTCTCAATTATATACAAATATTTTCTTCGAAAATACTATTTTGCTGTTAAAAGAAGAAGGCCAATTAGATTGGAGCTCGGTGCTATCAATTTTTSCTGTGGCCTTTCCCTATTGTTCGCATAAAGCATATATGGATCAAACCTTTTTAAGGTTGCATAACGAGGATTAAGTAGCAGAACAAATAAAAGCCACACAAGATCGAGGAGTTTTTCTCAAATTTGGCTCASTTTTGATAAAGTGATTGGTCGGTGATGACAAAACTCTAGAAGCCAGATAACAAAGATTTAGATATCTTTTATAGAGTCCATTATTTATTTCAAACAACGTATTTAATGAACGTATTTTAACTCTTATTTTCATTTTTGAAGATATAAAATATATCTACCAAATGTGATATAATTAAAACTACACTACATTTTGTGAATTTGTGATACACGTACAARAGTTCTCCTCCTTTTCTTCATTTTTTGTCAAATTCGGTTCCCTTTTGATAAAATGATTCGTCAATAATGACACAACTCTAAAAGTTGAGACAAAAATGACTTAAACGTCTTTTACACATTCTATTATTTATTTCAAACAACATATTCGACGAATGCGTTTGTAATATGGTTAAAATTACACCATATTTTGTAAATTTGTGATACATGGACAATAATTTTTCTCATCATTCTTAATTTTTTTCCTCAAATTTCGCTCACTCGRGATAAAGTGGTTCGTCAATGGCATAACTCTAAAAAGCCAGACAAAAATGACCTACCTAAACGCCTTTAAGAGTGCATTATGTATTTTAAATAATGCATTCGATGAATGCATTGTAGCTTGCTTTTTTTTTTTTTTTTCGAGTAGATATAAAATACATTCACCAAATGTTACATGTCTCCATATCGATATGTTATTATCCATTTTGAACTTAAATCGTATAACTTTACTTTTGAATTTTATCCAAAAGGTTTCGTGCAAATAAAATATTTATCCACACTTATAAACCTATTATTTTTCCCACTTATAGTCAACTTGGAACTTTGTTTGCGCTCTGCAAAACTGGAGCAAGTTGTAGAGATGGTGTTGATGATATTGATGGAGGCAATGAGCCACCCATGAAAAAGAAAAAGATTTGGATTTGACTTGTAGAAAATGAAAAGATTGGGAAGAAGATGACGAGGGGAGGAGGAAAAGAGGGGAGAATTTTTCCACATATAAGCATTCTCCTTGTAACAAAACTATAACACATCCAYCATACATATGCGTTATATATTTAGGAACGGTAAATTTGAAGAATTCTAACGCTTTTAAAATATATTTATTCGTGAAAAGAATTAAAAAATAACAACGAAAGGGTTGGGACCATTTTTGCMAGAGATTTCAGAGTTGAGCCATTGATGTCGGACCACTCCATCAAAAGTAGACCAGATTTTGGGAAAAAACTCAGAAGATAGAGTTTCAAAAACCAATGAGATAAGATGATTTGATCAGCCCTTTTTTCTCCATATGCTGTAAAGAACTGGGATTTGATATCATATGATCGACAGAATAAACCGAAGGTAAAATGTTGGAGATATGAACTTTCATTTGCCCGTAGAGTTGCCAAGGAACAAAGTGGAGAATTCCAGACTTGTCAAAGTCTAATGCCTTTGCAGCCCATATCATCATCTCGTACACGTAGAGCTTGCAGATTCCCATGTTTTTACCAAGAAAAATCTCCAATAATTCATTTGCTTTCGGAGATCCCTCCAGCTGGAAATTGTGAAAGTTTGCGTGAGATGTGTGTAAATCTGTAATCTGATTGGTMAAATGGCTTTGATGGGATCCTGATATAGATTATTTTTTCATCTCAACCACCAAAATATTCTGATGTTTTTGTACATATATGAACATCAATTGAGGATATCTTTTCTCTTTTCATGGATCAATCTTAATCAGTGATAATCAAGGGTCAATATCCTCTGTACTTTACGACAATAAGGCATCCAATGAACCAAAAAAGATTGCTTCTTCACTTTATCCTTTTGATTTTTCAACCATTATCCTTTCTTTGGCTTCGCGATGAAAGAAATAAAGTTGCCAAATCATGATATGTGTTGTTCAGCGTTACAGGAAAATTAAGGTTTTGTTTGTCCTGACATGGGAATGCAGCATAATTGAAGTCATTTTAGGTACCAGTACATTCATGTACAATGCCATCTTAAGGTGGTAAAAACAGATATGAACTCGAAATATCCGTTACCTTTGTGACATGTTGTGTTCTTTCATTCATAAACTGAAGTTGAAATGATGCAGAAACTTGGTTTGTTACGGATTTTAGGTCAATGATGAAAATGACTTCAGATTCTTGTATTGAGGGGGTGTTGAGAATGTTTTGGGGAGGAAGCATGTTGATCTCTTCTGGTCTGACTAGTCGTACCCACGCATGGTGATTAGAGGAGCCGCAATTAAAAGTTGCATGGGCTCCTCCTACCTATTCGTAGCCGCTGAATAAAGAAGATAAGATCGTTAGGACTGTCGACCAGAGCTTGGAGTTGGATTTGGAATCAGGAGATGAGGATTGCCTTAGATATTATATATGTTCAAACAAATTGGTGGATGTAACAAGGGACGCCCCTTTCTACATGCATTTTGCTTCTTTCTTGATCTTTTGACAAGATGAAAATAATGGAACGAAAGAGACAAGAATTCACGAATTCCCAATCTCTAATACATGAATAATCCTATTATATCTTGTGTTAGTAATATTAAATATTTGATGTTTTGTAAGTCGCATTTTGATGCTACATGCAAATAAATATTGTGCCTAAGTCTTAAGGACATACTTGAATGACAAACCTCCGCAAAACTTAGAATTTAGATTATTGAGAATTACAACCAACTGGCATGAGTAATCGGATGATCGATTATATTTGCATCAAAATTAATACTTAATTATTTAAATATTTGTAATCGTTATTCACATTTTAGTTAAATGGTTAAATTATACTTTCATCTTTGATTATCCAAGCGAAAACACGAGGTAGAGTTATACACAATTACAAAGGTATAATCCATTGTTTATTAATTTTGAAGGTACTATGACAAAAATGTCCTATTTTGAGAAACAAAATTATCAAACACCTACTGTCCGGCCCTCTTCATTTCCCTTCGTTTTTCACCCCAATAAAAGTTGTTATCATGGGAGTTAAGGTTATAATGGACTCCACTTTGTGGCATGGAATAGATCATGCATATGAATGGGGATTGCAGAAATCATTATCATTTCCTAGGAAGATAGGAGGGAATATAACGTAAAGAGCAATATTATTCTGTCTGGTTTCATTATTATAAGATACTCCATGCAGTTTCTCTCAGGTCCAAATCTAGCAGCAAACCTATGCAGTTGTTTCAATGGAATCTTCACGCTTGTCCTGGGAAAATTACCTTCCATAATTCGAACCTTTTTCCATTCTTATAGGTGGATGTCAGCGTCAATGTTGCAACTTGACCAGACAAATATTACACGAACACTGTTTGCATAATGATCAAATCAGGAAATATATGAAATTGTCAAGATTTGAGATCCTCTTAAATTTCAGGACTCTCTTATGCAATTTCAGACAATTTCAGAAAACTCAAATGTCGATWCACATTTTCTATATTTACTAAACTTCTTTGGTTCAACATGAAGGTCTTAGGTAAAGGTTCCTGTTCCAAAAACAGTTCTCTGTTTAATGGTGCAAATACGTGATCATTCGGCTATAATTCAAGGACAAGGAATGCCCCATGAAGGACTCAGGTTTTGTGACACTTACAACGGGTTGCAAGTATGATCCCTAGCACGATATAAGAGTTTGATAACAAGGCAGGCATCGGACCAGTGTACGGATTGAGGTCATATCAATATCTAGTAAAACCCACGGGCACCAATTGCATGCGCACACGCCTTCAGCCAACCACCGTAAACCTCCCTGTGAAGTCAGGTTCAGATTGTGTAATCAGCCCCCACCTGCAGCAGCTGCACCTCCTCTTTGGATTTAGGCAATGATGCCTAATAGGAAAGTAACAGGTCTACATTATACAATACGGTACTAGCATCAGCATGCAAATCTACGTGACCAGGAGAAATGTGACAGGTGTGATGCACTCACTTGAAGCTGAAATGCTAAACCCTTCCCCCACATCCCACTCAATGTCTTTCAATGATTTCCGCGAAGAACCTTCTCATGACTCACTGAACTCCTGCATAATGCCTATTCTTGGTTCTTCCATCTCTCTTTTTAACTCTTGGTTCTGGGTCTGACACTAGTCGAAATGAGCATCTAACAAGATTTCAAGCAGTTTCTTTATTAGGTTATACCAAATCCAATGGAAGTACGGTTAACTGGGGGAAGTGGGTAGGAGAGAAAAAAAAAAAAAAAAAAAGGACAGACCAGATGATCTGTTCTTTCTGGAGATAAATGATTTCAAGATTGAACTATTGAGTTGTTAGCCTCGGTTAGTGAGATCGCCACATTCACAAAAGGAATTCTAAGCAATAGTCCAGGCAGAGATGTCTGCCGGCACCTGATGGTGATCAGCATTGATCTCACAGCACCGGCTTCATGTGGACTTGGTGTCTGCTCTGTTATCTTTATCCTCAAAATATAACCGGTCGGGAGGATTTCATCATGCATGTAAACGCAAAAGCAATTTTTATMCATGCATTTTAGAATTTATACACAAAAGATGGTTGGTTCAATCCATGTATCCTCATATATCCAAAAAAACAAATTTACTCGATAAGAAATAAAATAAAATTTATTAGGTAAATTCATCACTGATTTTTCGAGTATTAGAAAAGCCTAAACCTTTATGACTTTGTTTGTGAACTTTATTAGAAAGGTCTCATGTCAATAATTTTATTGTCCTTACTTCTAACTAATTTGAAAGTTTGTTTGCACACCCAATAATCCTCTTTTTGAACAAAGTATCACCAAACCTCCACGAAAACGATTATGCGTACGTCCTCTTCGTCTTATCGACTTCTCCGGGTACTCTGCAGTCTGCACCAAGTCAAATATGAAAATTTCCAAACTCGACATTCACCGGGTAGAAATTAAAGGAACAAAACAAGGGATCTGCAGTAAGTAGGGCCATCGAGCTCTTGGAGTTCTTACATATAAACCTACTCAAAGTCGACACGTTAGTTTCTTCACTGATCATCCATTTGACTGCATGCAGCAACAACACGTATCATCTAAAGAGTTAGTATATCTTGGATAACAGATCTGCAATATAGCAGAGAATATATGTATACATATATATGAACATCGGATGCCTGGCCAGTGCCCACTCAGTAAGAGAAAACCCTAAAGCCAGAGTGATCAGGTGGCACCATAGTTCAATGTAAACAAGAAACGTCAAATCTTTTACCTAAAGTACAGGGACAGGCAACATACAATCCGACACTTGTTATCTTTTCTGTAATTATATAGGATGCTTGTTGGAATTGAAAGAGAAGGAATTCCCCCAAAAGGGCAAGCAATTTTTGCATTGTTCGTTATATAACATCTTGCAAGTTTTGTTGTTATTATTATTGTGCATGTGAAAATGCGTGAAATTATAGTGACAACCACCCACGAAATCTACCCATACTCTTCTTCACGTTCTCTTGCCGCTTTATGATTCAAATAATGGTGCTTTTTAAAATATTGGTCCGATCATTAAGGGTGAGTTTGTAACTGTTTTTCCTAATTTAAAAAATTATTTTGGAGGCTAAAATTAAAGCAGCTATCAAGGTATTTAGTAAAGTTAAGATATAGAAGAGAGAGAGGAGAGATGAAAGAGAATTATTTTACCTTTTTATCTCTTGAGTCAGGTTTATGATTAATTTATGATTAGTACTCTTCCTAATCTATTTCCCTCCACTTTTCGATTTTAGGTCAATGTGTCTTTTACGTCCATATTTACTTCTCTTAGGTATTTAGATTTTGGACAAGTAAACCTAGCCAGTGTAATCTTAAGGACAAATATTAGCTGCAAACATGAATAATGGGATAACGGGGCCACTTTTGTTCCCATATTTGAGGATTTGTGGATGAAATGTCGTGTTCAAGTGTTGGTAGAACTCAAGGATGGCTAACACTAATAATCATTTGGTTTGATTTATACTTGTAATTCAATAGTGGAATTTGCTTTCTTACGTCCTTCTGTTCCTTATCCTTCTCTCATTCTTCTTATGGGACATTTACACACTCCACGAAAGACCATTCTAGGAAATCCTTATTCTCTCAGAGTCCAAGACACCCAATAAAGAGGCGACTGAAAATTATTTAAGGTTGTAAGAGTCTATAATGAATTAGTGTAACGTGATATAGTGAGGAGTGGATTAAAAGATTTATAATACACTAAACAAATTCATTTAGTTAGGTGCATGTATTATTCAACCACATTGTGCATCATCTGGAAAGCACATTGTGACTTAAGAAAATCACTATATTCCTTTATATTAAGTACCTTATAAGAACTCAACTGTTTCAGACAGTRGGTATKAGGATTGCTGAATGAGAGTGATGGATTGATTTCATTATATTGAAAGAGTTTTAAGTTAAACTTTCCGCGGAATAAGAGTAAGATTTTATGAATGCAACCCCGATCAAATTTGTATTAATCCAATGAAGTGATATACGAATCTGTAATTATCATATTAAAAAWTTTTTAATATGCCCTAACTCTATTTGATAATATAGGTCATTTTAGYGAAGGCTTTTTTTCATAATAAAGTCATTCTACTTGATCAAGAAACAATGTTCCAATTTCATCTCAATTTATGTGTTTTGAAAATTGATTTGTTTAATTCTTTTTAAAAGACATTAAATGAAATATGAGTTTATTTAGAGATAAGAGGGAGAGAGGAAAAATGATAATCAATTATTTTTTAATTTAGAAAGATTAAAGAAGATAAATAAATGATATATTAAGAATTTTAAATAAATATTAATTTATGCATAGAGTTCTAAAGTGACATATATTATAAAATCGATCTAATATAATTTATGATGAGTATTTTAGGAAGAGAATATTCTTCACGTAATCTCCCTGAAAACAATTGATAAAATACGAGCCTCTCTTTTATCTTTTTGGCGATCCAACTTTGTCGAAGTCGGCAACCGGGCTTTCGTCCACTTCTTTGGAATAAAGTGTGAATATAATCCAGAGTCCTGGGTTCTTCTAGTATCAGAAATGGACTACTGATATAGAGACAGATGTCTTCCAGCTGTCTCGACTATGACTACCACCTGACAAGCTGCTTCATGGAATTTTAGCCCACATACCGTCTCAACTGTTTAACGGCACTGCAGGTGTGGTTGGTCCCACTACGTTGTAGCTGCACGTGTTCTCCGTACTCCCCAAAATTGGAGACCATAGTATCGGTGGAGCTTGGGAGGACCATATCAATCGATCTGATCTGGAAGGTCCGAGATCCTAATATGTCTGACGTGGTGAGCTGTATGGCACTGCGGTATTCTTGTGGGTCCTGTCGTAATAGATTCCTTAGCTCCTCATTCTTTCTTTTCCCAGAAGCCATGTTTGTTTTGATAAATTTAGAATGAAATAAATTGATAGAAACAAAAGAAAGACGAAGGAGAAATTAGTTTGATTAGCATTTTATCTTTATAAAAGGTCGATTTAATGTGAGTGAGATTAATCTAGGCATGACGTGTGTTGCAAAAAGTCWTACATAATTGGAGCCCTCAGATACCTTGTGCTACAAATTTATTCTAATAAAAAAAAGAAATAACGTAAATTYTCACGCAATCATTTATGTTCGTTTCACAATGTCATTAAATTTTTAAAAAAATTATTTTATCATTTAAGTATTATTGAGCATTTATTTATATCCCGTCATACCGTCATGAGATGTTCTCCGGAAAAAAAAATTACCGAACAATACTAATATTCAATTGGAGGGCAAAAACTTCAAATCTGTTGGAATTCCCTAGTGAATCCAAATTATACGAAGTAGTAACCTCTTCATTACCCGACCCAAATGCATCGTACTCACTTATCATATGACCTATGTTTATCTAGTCCTGATTTGATTTTATCCTTCAGTTAAATATCACGTATTATTCGAATGATTTCTTTTGCTAGAAATCATTGCGTTTAATGGCGTCGGGTATGAATAAAATTCAAAAGTAGTTGGATGGTAAAATAATTTGAAAACAAATTAGTGGTATTCTTAAAAGCTAATAAATAGTTGAGTTTATGATATTTTTTCAAAAAAATGGTTCTTGAAAATAATAAAAAATAATGTTAAGAAAAAATATAAAATTAAATACTAGTCAATTAAATGACACCTTGTTCCAAGAAGCGTCACCAATAATTCATATTCACTTTTAATTTCCATTTTAGAATAATTCACCATGTGGCTCCATGCCAATGTGAATTTTTTTATAAAAAATAATTCATCCCTAATATGTATAACGGATAATCCTAATATTTAAAAATATTTTATACAATCTTTGTATTCGACCGTGAATTCAAATAGTAGGATATTTAATATCCTTAAATAAGATCGTAGTAAATAATTTAAATATTTAAAATTAAAATTCTGAATATTATAAAGAATATTTATTCAGTTAAAGAGTCAATTAWAATATGAAAAATAACAATTAAATAAATAACAAATGTCCACATCAGAGTTACGACAAAGTTGATCTTTTCGAATTATTTATTTTAGTAATTAGTCGCTCTGTTTCTTCCAAACATTGCGTTTTTCTTTCTTATTTTATTATTTTGACAGGGCTTTCGAGTCCTCGTACATCCATGACATTACTTACACGTGAGTGTTTGACCATAAGCAGGGACAAAGTCATAGTCAATGAGAGAACTAGTTGCCTCTTGATACTGAGATATCTAGTATAAGATGGGTTTCAGAGCCTGGAAAAGTCTGAACCTAATCTCATATAAAACATGAATCAGAAATTTAATTTTATCGAAGTGACTGAAAAAATATTGAAGAGGCGAGATCTTATTTTTTTTTTTTTCTGCAAAACTTTTATATAAATTTAAAAGATAATAATTCTCATTGACTATAACCTAGTGTGTTGTACACTCTGATGTCTCGTGACCTTCCCAATACATTAAAGACTGAAGTAGCAAGGGAGGCCATTCACAGTATCTCATTGAAAAATAAAGTTAAAGTTGTGTTTTGTCTGCATCTCAGTTTTAAATTCTCATTTTTTTTAAAAAAATTATCTTTTTAATTTTCTATTTTGAATTGTTGTTTTTAAAACGGTTAAAAACACATTTGATTTTCTATTTTTAAAAATTATATTTAAAAATGCAAAATCAAAAAATATGTTCAATTATAATTTTGTAAAAAATTATATTAATTAGCGTAATGAATCTGCTTATGAATTAAACTATAAGTATTATTAATCAATATTAGCATATGTTTAAATTATAACTAAGTGTCATTTAGGTAATTATAAGTTATTTTTTGGATAATTACTAAAGTAAAATTAACGAAAAATATGTTTTTTGTGTTTGATTTGTAGGAGCGTGTTTTGTTCAAAAATGTCCAAAATAATATTTTAATCATTTTTAATTTGCAGTACAATTTTTTTGTTTCGTTTCCAAAAATATATTTTTTAAACTATAGAAGAGAATATATTTTTAATGTTCCGAACAATTTAAAATAAAAAATTCGAATAACAGTAAAGAAATATGACCTAATGGATCAAAAACTCGTACTTTGTGGGCATAATCCTTGAGATTGTAAGACCTTGCCCTTGGTTAGTCGAATTGTGCAACAAGCACTTCCTGGTTCCTGCTTTTTTCCTCATATTTCCTAGATAATGTTTGATCATCACAATGTTGTTAGCAAAAACTTTGAGACTTTAATTAACCAATTTCTTTTTAAAAGAAATATGAAATAAAGTAAAATTTTAATATATTTACACTAATTAATTGACTCTTAAAAGTTCTATTTTCATCATTAGTTAACTTTCAATTAAAATTGACGAAAAATAAATTTCAAAACACGTGATAACCACAAAATTCTAGCAAAAAAAATTGAAAAAAGCACAAAATGCGGGAAAAAAAAGAAGAGTTGTTGATGGTTTTTATTTAACCAATCACGTAAGAATTAACCACCAACAAAAATAAAATTAATGAGAGACAATCAATTAATGTAAATGTATCAACTTATTAAGAATGTAATAACAAATAACGAAACAAAAGATTCGGAATAAAAAAAACACATGGTCATATGAACCACGTCATTAATATTATAATATTTACATCATTATCATAATCAAGCCTTTTTTTCCCAAAAGGAGTAGTGTATAAAGATAGCAAGTTACATGTGTCATATCCTCAAGGCTCCAACCCATGTAAATGAATAAGAATGGTTAGGTGCAAGAAATTGAAGGCATGGAAACTTCTTTACTTTTTTGGTTATTTTGTTTTTTTAGATCATCTGATTGGTAGTTGAAATTTTTGCCACTTTTCAGGAGAAATTTTTGCCTTTAAATTCAGATGAAACCTGTCTTTCTATGAAGGGCTCTCAAGATCATACATATCTTTGAGCCAATTTTTTTTTTTTTTTGGATATGTGTCTAGGTGTGTAATAAATCCAAATTGTATCTAAATTTGCTTTGAGGTTTCTATATAGAGTGGACTCGTTTTATTTGTTTGTCCCRATCCTGCTCAGTCTTTCCCTATATATAGCCCTCGAATGTCGATGGCCTCAAAACCTCAAGACTCGAATCAGAGGAAAAACATCCTTGTTCTTGTAGCATTAGTAGTTGTCCAACAGAAATGAAGAAGGACAAAATCTTTGTGAATATTTTCATCTGTTTTCTGACTCTAATCGCTTACCTCTTTGTAAGAAACATCTATAAGTTGCTTCCGTACATCTGCATTTTTCTGAGAAACAAGAAAGTTGGCTGGAGACGACAAGGTAAACTCCCTCCAGGTTCAACGGGGTGGCCTTTCTTTGGAGAAACTCCTCAGCTCTACACTCAAGATCCCAGTGTCTTTTTCACCGAGAGAGAGAGAAGGTTTCCTTTTCGTGTTATTTACAGAGTTATATATGGTTAATCTAGATGATCTTCTGTGGTGCATGATTTTAATCGTGTGAGATTTTGYTTTCCAGGTATGGTGAAATTTTCAAGACTCACATCCTTGGCTATCCATGTGTGATGTTGACTAGCCCAGAGGCAGCACGGTTTGTGTTGGTCACTCAGGCTCATTTGTTCAAGCCCACATATCCTAGAAGCAAGGAAAATTTGATCGGTCCTAATGCACTGTTCTTTCAGCAAGGAGATTACCATATACGCCTCAGGAAACTGGTTCAGAACTCCTTGTATCCTGATTCCATTCGCAACCTTGTGCCCGATATCGAAGCCATCATAGCACCTGCATTGGAGTCTTGGACCGATGGTCGTGTCTTGAACACTTTCCAAGAAATGAAAAAGGTTGGTTTCTTTCAAATTTCAATTAGATTTTATTTTACATTACTGTGATAAYTTATTAATAACGTTTTCTGAATCGTTTTTATGTCTAGTACTCTTTTGAAGTTGGCATTCTTGCAATATTTGGTCACTTAGACATTCATCATAAGGAAGAACTGAAGAAAAGCTATTCCATCGTAGACAAAGGTTACAACTCGTTTTCGACAGTGTTACCCGGAACTTTGTACAAAAAGGCACTAAAGGTAATGTTGTTCTCTATTTGATAACAGTTTGATGACATTATCCTATCCAACTAATAAATCCCAACCGAGTCCATTAACTTAGCCAAAAAAATTACTAGTTGTATGAAGACACATATCTAAAATTAGAAAAGATATTTTTTTAATTAATTATAATACAATACGAGTGGTGAATTAATTAGGTAATATAAGAGATCATATGACGTGGTATAAGGATGATTATTTGCTAATGCTTAGTGTATATGTACATTTCCCTTATCTATTATCACTCTGTTTAGTAATTAATATCTCTAATGCTGAATTTTGCTCTTGGTTTAGGCAAGGAAAAGGCTAAATGATATTCTGAGTGAAATTATAAGGGAAAGGAAGGAGAAAAGAACGCCAGAAAAAGACCTTCTGGGATGTCTGCTAAATTCCAAAGATGAGAAGGATGAAGTTCTAAGTGAGGATCAGATTGCTGATAACATCATTGGAGTTCTTTTCGCAGCACAGGATACTACAGCAAGTGTCATGACATGGATCATCAAGTACCTCCATGACAACCCGAAACTTCTGGAGGCTGTAAAGGTAAGGATATAGAGAATGGTGTCTGTTGCAGCTTCTTTCCCTTTTGTACAACGATTTTAAAAGGACAACCTCGTGATTCACCTCTCCACTTTGTTGCAGGTTGAACAGAAGGCCATCTACCAACCAAATGTCAATGAAGGTCGTCATTTGACATGGACTCAGACAAGAAATATGCCAGTTTCTTACAAGGTAGTATTTACWAAGTTTCCTTTAATTGCATGTAAAAGCTTTCATTATTTTCACCTCTTTTTGACTAATTAACACCCTCTGTTGCAATGTGGATTCTCAGGTTGTACTGGAGACCTTAAGAATGGCGAGCATTATATCTTTCACTTTTAGAGAAGCAGTGGCTGATGTAGAGTACAATGGTGAGAATTAGAATCCAATTCTTTACTTTTGATTGCATATCTTTTCACAATAGAAGACCAGAGTATAAACTATAAAGCCACTCGTATCAATGTACGAATTTCACACACTAGTGGGAGTTGAATCCGAGTTGGTTTTATARCTTGGGCATCTTGACTAGGATCTAAGTCAGAATATGCACCAATTTTTCCAAGAAATATCTGTTCTTGAACGACTGTAGCTCTAAAGCATGGTAARTTACTCTKATTTGTAATCATTTCAGGGTATCTTATTCCGAAGGGTTGGAAAGTCCTGCCGTTGTTCAGGAATATTCATCATAACCCAGACTTCTTTACTGATCCTCAGACATTTGACCCTTCAAGGTTTGAGGTATGCAAAGTATTTCTATCTCTAAATGTAAAAGTCACCGTTCACATATTCTGAGACTTAACCATCTTGTGTGCACGTATGTAAATTAGGTTGCTCCGAAACCCAACACATTTATTCCATTTGGCAGTGGAGTACATGCCTGTCCTGGTAACGAACTTGCAAAGCTAGAGGTGCTCGTCTTGCTCCACCACCTCGTCTCCAAGTTAAGGTATTATTCTGCTTAAATTTACCAGAACATGTAAATTACAAAATCCCTCGAGTCCGGGATCTCTCACATGGATAGAGGGCGTGGAGGTCTCGGACCTTAGGAATGTACCTATTCATATTGCAGGTAGAGGTAATAAGAGAAGAGTGTTTTCTGTGTTGAGTTCTGAATGATTTCTGACAGGGGCGTTTTGTTTGCGTTTGATGATTCTGGTTGCAGGTGGGAAGTGGTGGGATCTCAAAGTGGAACTGAATATGGCCCATTCCCTGTCCCTCTGCATGGACTCCCGGCCAGATTTTGGAAAGAATCTGCCACCTAAAAGAAGCCTTGAATGCTTGGTTCTGATGGCAAAAACCATCGCCAGAATCCAACCAAAACAAAATAAATTATCATATGTAATATAGTAATTCATTCTGTCAAATTCTCTTTAACACATCCCTGATCAATACCCTTTTCAAAGGCAGCTAGGGATAAAAAGAGATGATCCCTTTTTCTCTCTTCATTATGTTCTTCAATTTCGATCCAGAATTTTATTTGACATCCTCCCTAATTAGCCCTGCCTTTACAGCTAGCAAGTAGTACCATTTTTACATTGTAAGAACCAGAATTAGAAAAGGTTGGAATGAAACAAAAGCTCAGAATTTGATTGGATGGGTTATATTCCTTCTTATTGTCTTTTTCTTTTCCCTCTTTTCACTTTGTTGACTTGCAAAAAAATAATTGTCCTTTCTTGTGTGTTCCAAAAGGGATTTGAGCCCTCTTATTCAGTCAGATCGATTGATGCTCTGTTTTTATTGTTTCCATGTTATCTCCTGCTAATCCTTTCATTTGCGCATTCTCGAAAGTTCTTGGTCTGAGTATATGGAATAGCCGAGTGTTGGGTGTTTTGTTGGCTCAGCCAAGTGTAAAGACTGGTGCCCTCAGCTGGAGAGCACATCCAAAAGTGCATTGCTTTGTTGACCACAATCAACACAGGCAGGCCTGCTTTATATACACTGCTTAAATGTGGCTGCCAGATCTTTGTAGTGTAGGGGATCTCAGGAAATCTTCAGTGCCTCCGGACCTCAGGTGCTGATATTTCTGAATGTCTGTGGTAACGAAGGGAAGTGTCTGCTTTGGTCCCCGGAGACCTCACCTCTTCACCGGACTCCATATATGTTTCCAATATAAACCATCCATGGTGTTCACTTAGATCACCTATCACTTTATCCTACTAAAATGACTGCTAAATCTGATAAACTAATCATAGCTTTGTACTTATTCGAGCAATTTCAACTAGGACTTTCAAACTAGGATACCATGTACGAGCTCTATCAAGTGCAAAGTTCTCAGATTCCGTTGCTATTGTCATAAGCTGCATTTTCGCACAGAAAATAGTGATCCCTGAAATCCAAACAAGCGATAACTTTATGGAAAGAATTGAATCTTGCATGTGGCAGTGATAGTTAAATACATGAAAGATTCTGAAAACAACTATAAGTACTACTAATTATTTCCAAGGGTGACATTGATACACTGAGCCCTGATTTTCGGCATATCTATTAGTCTTACAAGAAGACAGAAAAATGAAAAATACTGGAGCTGATTTCTTGACCATGAACAATCTCTGATAAAAGATCTACTTATGAAGAAACAATCACCTCAACTACTAATGTCAGAAATGATGCAAGTAAAACTCAGGAGAATCTCCATCTACAATTTTTTAAGCACAAAGGAGAAAGATAGTTTGTTTCCAAAACTTTGAACTGCAACGTACAGGTATCGACATCCAGTCTTACACACAGAAAGGACTTGATGCATTAGAAGAAAGGTACTTTTCTTCTTTCTGAGAAATAGAGAAGGTGGATATGAAAAGAAACGAAACTTTCAAAATATCAACGGCAATAATTAACATTAGTCCATGTTTCTTGCTCTCCTAAATTATAATTTCCTCAAATCTACTTCATCTTCAATATATGCTCTTTCAGAAATGGAGCATCTTTTCTGGAGAAGGATGACGCACCAGTTTTTCAAAATAAGTCATGATGATTAATTTGACATTCTCTATAATAATCTTCGAAGCTTTTCCTTTAATTTTTCAAGTTTTTTTGTTCTAATAGCTTGAAACAGAAAGCAGATCATAATTGTGCAGAGAGTAATGTTGAAGGTAAGAGAACATGGCAAAACATACAGTCAATTTTCATAGCTTTATTTTCCAGATCCAGTTTCATATCAAACATAATTTCATCTAACACACAATTCTAATATATGATATGCAGGTCTGGGATGCAGAAAAACAACATTTTTTTCCGTGCAGAATCAATTGCTATTGCTAGTATGCTGGATTGCCTTTATAAATATAACCAGATCAAGTCATGCATCTTGAGTGGTAGGAGATGTGTATTTAAGAATGGCTGCCAGTATCCTCTCCTTGTCTCTGGTTGGAAAAGCTTCCAACAAAACTCCATTTTTGTAAAAGTGGAAAAGCGGGACCGTCTGCATCAAATAAGTCTAGCTGCTATAAGAGATCATTATGCGGAGCAAGAAACACCAGATGCAACATAAGACCAAAAAGAGATGCATTCAAATTTCTCTATCACCTTAAAAACCAAAAAAACCTGAACGGGTTTCTTTTCTCTTTCTATATCTGTACAATTAAGGGAGTTGTGCCTTGGAGAATGCTTTTGCTAATTAAATTTTTATAAACCTAATCTACTGTTCTCTAATAAAGTAACATGTACATATTAGATGAAAGTGACATAACAGATATTACCCTGATCCGCAATCGTTCAGCTACCTCAGATTGTTCATCATATTCATCCAATACCTGCATTGTCGGATACAAGTGCTTCAGTTATCTTAAAATCATCAAACACAGAACACAGATACACACCTCATTGCTTGAAACTGATAAAACTATTTTTTCCGCCCTAGATTACAAATGATAATGTTCATACTATAAGAACCATGTGATCTCTTTTGACAAAGATATATTGGAAAGGATGACAGGGAAACCAGCAACCCTTTTGTTGAAGTAACTATGATCTATCAGCATCACCTTAGAGATGCAAATTAACTTCTAAAACTAAGGAGGACAATATCAACAAGCCAAAAGTAACACTCACATTATGCTTCAAAAAAATTACTGGTGCTTCTTCCTCACCGGATCCTTTACATAATTTAGCAAACCCCTGCTCTATGTATTTGCAGCTGCCACAAGAAGTCCGATAGAAGTCTACAACAACTAAAGAGTTTGTATTTTTTTCTTTTTCAAGAATATTGAGGAATTCTTCATCAGTTTTAAATTCTTTCACACAGTCAACAGGACAGAGCTCATCATCTTCCTCAGATAAATCTTCCGTGACTTCACTAGCCATGCTGCTACATTTTGGAGATCGAACAGTATACCTTTGAGTTCTAAGGTCTGAATTTACATATCTAAGTTTGCATGACATTCTTGAATTCATATGACATAATTTAACAATTTTCCTAGCCAGAAGTGGATCCGCAGCAAAACAATTTCCACATGGATGTTTGTCATTTCTCTCGACAGAAAGTGAAGCAACAGTCTGATAGATAATTCCTTGTTTTTGCATAACAGCAGCAGCTTGAAATCAGAAAATTTATGGACAGGAAGATTTCTCAAGGTTCAAAATGCATTGACTATTGTCTTGCCTGGGGGAGCAAATATTCCTCTCCAAAATCTTCGCATTCAGGTTTTTACTTCAGGTACAGATGTCCCTGCCACCATTGTCTGAAATAGCAGGTTCAGACACGCATCCTTGTTAGAAATTATATAAATTCTGCTTTCAAGAAAGACAAAGAGGCAAATCTGGTTCTATGTTACAAAAGAAACTCACTTTATCTCAGGAAATCTCACATGCTATATACCATATTCCTCTAAATCCATATCTGTTCGTATATGATTATGATGTACTTTCAAATGAAAAAWTTCAATAAACAAAGAAGGATGACATTGGAAACCAATACTACAAGTCAATATCTTTCCATTAGCAAGATGGATCACACTGGATGCCAGTCTTCTTTGCTTGAACATGAAGAGAAAGAKTTGTTATTCTTAGTTTCTAGTCCGTTAGCATCTCCAGGAAGGTCCAATATTGAAAAGAACATAATATGACATATAAGAACAGTATCAACATTGATATCCAGCTTGTAACAAATCAAGCTGGCTTTACATTTTCAGAAAGGAGTTGATATGTATTACAAGATACAGATAATTCAGCTAAGTAATCTGAATAAGAAATCAAATTAGCAGTGAGATAATCAATTCCAATAATTTAAATAATGCTGGTAAGCAGAGTTAATTGTCATAGAAAAATGCGCAACAGACCATGACATCTTGCTCCAACTTCACATATTTCAAGAAGAGGTTGGCCATGATTGACTTGATTTAGAAAAAAACAAAAGAAAGATAAAACCAAAGCCCCACCTTACTCTGTCCAGAAAGGCAACGTCTTTGGCTTTGAATTCTGCACTTGTAAAACATACATAATTGTGGCATTGGATAGCAGATTTACTTGTATTTCCGACGAGGTAAACAATCAAGCACGACATTTTATGCCATAAGCACACGGAAAGCAGATGGAAACAAAAGAAAAAGTAAATAAATTAAGCCATAAATAGCAACTTTATTAGCTAAAGTTCAAGAAACTGGCTATGCAATCTGGAGTTATCAAGGTTCAAGAAAATAGCAGATAGAAGAAAAGCACAAAACAAGAACTAAGCCCGTAAATCCAAAGTAAAGGGTGTTCTACCTACAAATTACCAGTGAATACTACTGACGCCAAGCAAGTGTGCGATTGCTGTAGTTGTTTTTGGTTCTCTGGATGAGAAATGAGCAATGGGATTCCATTGGCCATTATCACTTCCACGTTGTAGCCTAACGTTGCCAATATTTCGTGTATTTCTAAATCGGTACCTCATTTTGATGTGCTTTTTAGTTGGCTCCCATAATCATTTTCAAATTATGAACATGCCCCAATWATCCATGCTAATCATTAGGGATGTTCAAGAAAAATTGAAATCATWKATATCGAATCAATTCAAATCGAATTAAATTAATTTTATGATTTTAATTTTGAATTGAAATCGCATATTTGATGCTGCTTCAGAAAATCCTCAAATCGCACCGAACCAAATCATATATATTGCTATTATATTTAATTATATATATTATTTATAGTAAAGAACTCATCTAAAATAACTAATTTCAAGCATTCATATGCAATAATTAAATTTTTAAAATTCTTTTCATCTTTTATTTCGTTTCAACCTACCAATGATCGTTGTTCTAATTTTCCTTTGTCRCTTTTATCTTTAGCTTCTCAATCTTCCATCACCCTAATTTATAAATATATATACCATTTTTATTTCTCATTTGAATATCTATTTTCGAACATTGCTTATAATCTTTGACAGTGTRYTTGCGAGAAAAGAAAACTGTAAAATTTACCATTATCTATTTTTGAACATTGCTTATAATCTTTGACAGTGTCATTGCGATAAAAGAAAATTAAAAAATCTACCATTATCTATTTTTAAATATTGCTTCATATATCTTACTATATTTTGTAATGCACGAACGGCACCAAACAGATGCAAATTGAATAATATAATGGTTTGAGATTGTTTCAAAGTTTTCAAACAAAAAATTTATTGATTTGATCTGAAGAATGTATAGAATCGCACCAATGCCGACCATCATCATCCCTACTCATCATAGTTGGGTTTCAGGCCCAAATASTTCCGTTCAAATGGAAAGTTATGGAAGAGTAGSCTTGCTCAACTTAAGGAGGAAGGCCCAGGGAGTTATTYGGCTGAAATAGTTCATTTCTAAAGYTGGGCCTTGYGAATTGGGCTRGTTTTACCCTTTGTCCTYARTAATCATATTTGCCTCCCTCTCTCTCTTTATTCACAAAGAAARGTAGCATTTATTTTAATATTAAGATGAGCATTGTAGTGAAAATATGGTAAATCATTGGATTAAGTATTTTTTATTAGGTAATAATCTCGATTAGAAGATAGAGATGAATAGGTATTAAAAGATTAAAGAACATATAGATAAAAATATAATAACATAACATGGGAATGGAGAACGAGAAGATTTCCAATTCAACCATTTCGAAATTTTTAGGAATTCTTTGCATGTGCTTTTTTTTTTTTTTAAATAACAAATCTCACCCTATTAGGAGAGTGGAGGAAAAATCAGCACAAATCAAACTCGAAATGAACTAATCTAATAAGGAGAGTTTGTTCCCTGCCTCCAACCCTCATCCTTAATGATGACGTCAATGTTGTTGGATCGCGTGTCGGCACCATCAATTTTCAGTAAGAAATCTCTGAAAAACTCTGCTACCCATATCGATGGGTGACATTTAATAATCACCCCCAATCCCATTTCTTCTCATTGAAGTTCTATACTCTTCGTCTACGACGGTTATACCTACTTCCTTAAGCTCTAGAATTTGCTGCTTAGCAATGGCGTCGAACAACGACTCGGTTCAGCTCAAGTCCGATGCTCTCTTGGAGCAAATGAAGCATCACCTCACTACTGATGCCGGTAAAGCGCTCATCAAGAAAATTGGCCTGGTTTATCAGCTTAACATCGCTCCCAAGGTCTTTTTTTATATTATACTTTTTCCTTGTAATTAACCTTTTATGGGTCGCTTAATTTGATATTCTGAGCTCCAATTGACAGAAACTTGGGTTCCAAGAAGAGGTTTACGTTGTTGATCTCAAGAAGGGAGAGGTTAAAAAAGGTTAGGGTTTTTGGGTGTTGTTCGGTTGCTGCTCTATTTATTAGCTTTTATGTGTATTGTAACGTCGAGGCATTTAATTTGGTTTGTTTCTATTGCTCTGATGTTAATAACAAATGAAAGCTACTAAATTTAGACATTGATCAGTTCCAAGTGAAACAATTTAGCAAAATTCTGTTTTAGGTGGATATGCTTCGCTTAGCAAGTTAACTGATTGAACATGCAATGAAAGACATCATCTTTGAGAACTAAGCCCAATAGCATTAAAATGTTCATATTGATTTTATCAATTCATGTTAAAATGAACTCTTGTGCTCATAGAAAGTACATCAATAGTACATTTTGTGGCCGAGGGCCCAATTTTTCCTTTTTGATTTTCAGGACCATATGAGGATGGAAAACCGGATGCCGTTTTTTCTTTTACTGACAACGATTTTATCAAGATAGCGACTGGAAAGATGAATCCTCAAATTGCTTTTATGAGGTGGGATCACTTGCTATTGATTCTTTTATGGTTTGATTTTGATTCCATTTAATTATTTTCTTGCAAAAAGTCATAGCTTTTGATGGTGTTTCTTTTAATTAACTCATTTTAGAGGTGCTATGAAGATTAAGGGAAGTATCAGTGCAGCACAGAAATTTACACCGGACATTTTCCCCAAGCCTGCGAAGATGTGAGGCTCCAATATTTAGTTAATGGCATAGATAAGCAGAGGCCTTGGCTTCTGTCTGGATTGTCTGTCAAATTCTTCCTTCGTAGAATGGAATTACAGATATGTTAGACAAAAGCCAATGTCTCTTATAAAGTTCCTATTCTCTGGAGTGTAGTCTATCCAATGCTAATAACATATGCAAAACTGGAAATGAAAATTTTTTACATTTAATTTTGGTCCTTGTGTCTCCTGTTTTCTTTTAGGTTTTCCATATGGGATCAAAACAGCYACATGTGTTGTCTCATTCTTTGTCTATCAGTTTAGATTGTGCCAAATGTTATCATACATTTGTGGTATTTGCTTTTCTCTGGTACTGATCTTCTGTATTGTGAGGCAGGAGAGGGGTTGTGCTGATTTTGCTAAAAGGTTCTCACGAATTGTATTCATTTCTTGTCGTGGTCATCTTTGATGTGAGAGAGGAATAGGAGTTGTTGTTCAGTCATTGCTATTAGCTGTTGAGGCTCATGGATATGCTGATTTGCATCGCTCCTTCTAGACAGTGAAGGTTTTGGGTAGAGGAACCGTTTTTTCCTTTTTGCCTTCTGCTTTTCTCCCTTTTCTGAGGGGGAAGATTGATTGGGTTCTAAAGAGAGCTTCATTGTCTGTATGCTGGAGACTTTGCTAAGTACTAAAATTGATATAGTTGTTTGTAAGCTTATGAACACCAGTTGTTACCCTCTGGCAGAACTGTTCACATATAGAGAAGCTAGATTCTTCAGCCCCATGTTGCTGTCTATTTGTAGGCATCATGAACTGGTATTGCGTTTTTGTACCAAGAAGAACTATATAGAGATATCGGGCACACCTTTTTGTTCTTTTTTTTCATTTTCACACCTTATTTACTTTCTCAGAACTGTCCTAGAACAATGATCTCTCTCCTTTATCTTCATCTAAACCATCAAAGACTTCCTCTCCGTGCCCCATCTAGAAGCAAAAAATTTGAGTCTAGGAGAGATGTAGATGGCAATATAGTTCTTTACCATGTAGAAGCAGAAAGTTTCAGTCTAGGGGAGATGTAGATGGCAATATAGTTTTTAGCTGTCATAGGGAAAGCAGATTCAAAGTCGTTTCCTTGTTATCTAGCATCTCTGTTTTGTCGTTGAAAACAATTTGCTTACCATCAGTCACGCCAAAATGGGAAACCAAAACTCGGACACAAAAGTTGGACTGAGAGTGTGAATGAAAGGAAGGCATTTTCATACTGATTTCCATACTTTTCAACTCGTATACTATATCACAATCAGATTTATCATATAGGCCAATTTATTCATTTTATCTTTGCTCCAAGATATTGTTCTGGTTCCATCATACTTCATCCTTATTGCTATAGGGATAAAAAGTTTTATTCAACTCGATTTTCATCCAACATATGAATGCATTTTGTCGTTCTCCTACACAATTTGTCCTGAATTGGGCATTTTAACACTGGTTCCTTTGTCATTTGGCCCACCTCAGGATAAGATGCTAGCTACCATTTTGTGAATTCATGAGAAGTTTTCTACTACTTCTCTATTTTTCATCGAAAACATTTCAGCAACCGTAAGCTTAGGCTCCAAGCTTTAGAATCATGAGGTCATAGATGAATTAACGTTCCTTCCACGCCTTGAGGAGTGTATGTATTACGGATAATGGCTGAGATAACATGATTAAGGGCGTATTCCTTACATGCCATGACTAATCAAATACGTCCAACATTATTAATTATAGATTTTCATTTTATATTAAGTAACGCTAAATCGAAGTGAGATAAACAAACTATTAGTCAACAAAGTTTTGTCAAAGTAGGATGTTGTGTGCTTTTAATGTATGGTTAAAAGAGTTCTCAATCGAAGTTTTTTTTTTTTTTTTTTTCAAGAATAATGATCTACGAGTACATACTTAATAGTCTCATTATGTGGGGATATCGAATGATTTAATTCAAAAATATGTATATGAAATTGAATAAGGAGAATTTTAATTAAAAAGATTTAAAGATACATATTCTATAAATCAAGTTTTTTTTTTTTTTTTTTTTCAAGAATAATGATCTACGAGTACATACTTAATAGTCTCATTATGTGGGGATATCGAATGATTTAATTCAAAAATATGTATATGAAATTGAATAAGGAGAATTTTAATTAAAAAGATTTAAAGATACATATTCTATAAATCAATTTCTTGTGCAGGACGGTTTCATAACGTTTCTGGATTTTATGCTTGTGAACAAATGGTTGCGTTTTCTTTTTCATATCAGTGCGAAACGTATGATCGAAAGTCAAGAAACGAGGCTGTAGCACCCTATATATATATATATATATAATCTCGTTATCCTTCGTCTTCTTCAAGATTTAGCCATATCCAAGGATCGAGGACGAGTGCTCTGATGTGGTCTCTTGCTTGTTTCTTTTTAATTGGTTGGACTCCCTTCTCTGCTTTGGCAGCWCCTCGTGCGTTATTTCAGGTACTCATTAACCTGTCTAGTTTTTACTGGCTTCGTTTGTGCTATTATCAGATGCGTTAGAGTGAGAATCCTGAATCCTGACTGCTGTTGCTTGGTGATTTGAATTAGGGGTTCAATTGGGAATCAAGCAATAACCAAGGAGGATGGTACAAGTTGCTCATGAACCACATTCCAGAACTGGCCAATGCTGGGGTTACACATGTTTGGTTACCTCCACCCTCTCACTCCGTTTCTCCCCAAGGTCCTCATCTTCACAATTGTTAGTATTTTTTTTCTCTTTTTCAGGAGGCGGGGTGCAATTTCTGGTGACTCTCTGTTGAATTCCGCGCCCCCCCCCCCCCCCGGGGAGACCCTCTAATTATTGTGCAGCTCATTTTTGTGTTGCTGTCTTCCTGGGTTTTTCCTTTTTCGGGTTGGGGAGGTTTTATACTAGTTTTACTACTACAGCCGCAAGAGTTCTTTTGCTTTGTTGATCGACTATGAGAAGGTTGTTTCGTGTAATTTTATTAGGATATTTGCCTGGAAGATTGTATGATCTTGATGCATCGAAATATGGGAATGAACAACAGTTGAAAACGCTGATCAAGGCTTTCCATGATGAAGGGATCAAATGTGTTGCTGATATTGTCATAAACCATAGATGTGCTGATAAAAAAGATAGCAGGGGAATATACTGCATCTTCGAGGGTGGAACTCCCGATGACCGTCTTGATTGGGGACCATCATGCATTTGCAAAGATGACATTCAATATTCTGATGGCACGGGAAATCTTGATACCGGAGGTGACTTTGCTGGGGCTCCTGACATTGACCACCTCAATACAAGGGTACAGAAAGAGTTATCAGACTGGATGAACTGGCTGAAATCAGAAATTGGATTCGACGGTTGGCGTTTTGATTTTGTCAGGGGCTATGCCCCTAGCATCACCAAGATATACATGCAGAATACTTCACCTGACTTTGCAGTTGGGGAATTTTGGGATTCCCTTTCGTATGGCCAAGATGGAAAACCAGACTATAACCAAGACCGACATCGGAATGAACTGGTTCAGTGGGTTCAAAATGGGGGCGGTGGTGCACTGAAAGCATTTGATTTCACAACAAAAGGTGTTCTTCAAGCTGCAGTGCAAGGCGAGCTTTGGAGATTGAAGGATTCGAATGGAAATCCGCCAGGAATGATGGGAATTTCGCCTGAAAATGCTGTCACCTTCATTGATAATCATGACACTGGATCCACACAAAAGATTTGGCCATTCCCATCAGACAAAGTCATGCAAGGATATGCTTATATTCTCACTCATCCTGGGATTCCATCTCTGGTACTAAACCTAATCAGCTTCTAAATCAAGAACAAGAGTAGAATTCTATTACTAGGTCTTAATCTGTCAACACATTGTATCTAACGGATTATTTCCTTTTGCAGTTCTATGATCACATGTTCGATTGGGGTCTGAAGGATGAGATCTCCAAAATATCAACCCTGAGAGCAAGGAGTGGGATTTCAGCAACCAGCAAAGTGAATATTATGGCCTCTGATGCTGATCTTTATGTAGCCATGATTGATGAAAAAGTAATCGTCAAGATTGGGCCAAAGCTTGACCTTGGAAAGCTTATTCCCTCAAATTTTCAGGTTGCAACTTCTGGGAAAGACTACTGTGTCTGGGAGAAGAAGGCATAAACGAAATATTAAAAGCCACCATGTTGCGCAACCTGCTCGGCTCTAATTCAATGGATGGCTTAAAAATACAAATATTTATTAAGCATTAACTATTAGTCTATATCAATAACAATTACTTTATTGTCTCATATAATTCTTCACGAGCTTATAAGAATTTTAAAAATAATAAGGAACAAACGCATAAATGTTATTATCCTTCTCTCTTTTAACAAAAGGAGAACTTCAAAGCAGCCCTAACCGCTCTCTTTTCGAATTTTCAATCTCGCGCTCTTCCCTGTYCCGTCAAATTCAAATCGAAAAGTACCTCTTCGCCAGCTGACGCCGTTCATTCTCTAGCAACCCGATCTTTTACTTCCTATTAGTGAACCATCCCTTCAGACGCCGTCGTTAGCCGAAGAAACATGGGTGCCCATCACAGCCGCGAAGATCTCGATCTCTCYGACTCGGATTCCGAGTCCGAACCCGGATCTGAGTCTCGATCCCAAGACGCACAGCAAGAGGACGAAGATAACTTTGAAGACGCCAAGACACCATCGTCCTTCGACTCCAAAACTCCTAAAACGCCGTCTTCGCTGGACGAAGTGGAAGCCAGGCTCAAATCCCTCAAGCTCAAGTACCACAAAGCCAATGCGGCTCCACAGAACGTTGTCAAACTCTACCTACATGTCGGCGGTAACACGGCAAATTCCAAATGGGTAGTCGCCGAGAAGCTTACCACTTATTCGTTTGTCAAAACTCAAAATCCAGACGCCTCTGACAACGAAGATAACGAAGAATGTGAAGGAAATCCCCGGTGGGTCTTAAAAATCGGGTCAAAAGTTCGGGTCAAGATCGACGAAACTTTGCAATTGAAAGCAGTCAAGGATCAGAGGCGTGTCGATTTTGTTGCTCATGGCGTCTGGGCTGTTAAATTTTTCAGTGAAGAAGAGTATAAACAGTTCGTGGATAAGTTTCAAGACTATTTGTTTGAGAACACTCATGGTTATGAAGCTAATGATGAGAATAAGGTCAAGGTCTACGGTAAGGATTTCATTGGTTGGGCAAAGCCAGAGCAGGCTGATGATTCGATGTGGGAGGATGCAGAGGACAGATTCTTGAAGAGCCCTGAATTGGCCGCAAAAACTCCATTAAGGGATGGAAATGATTTGAGGGAGGAGTTTGAGGAGGCAGCAGCCAAGTGTGGGACCATTCAAAGCTTGGCATTGGGTGCTTTAGATAATAGTTTCTTGGTTAGTGAATCAGGGGTTCAGGTTGTGAAGAATTATAGTCATGGGATCCAAGGGAAAGGTGTTTATGTGAATTTTAACAYTGGCAGATCAAATGGGAACTTTGGGAATGGTGTATCTCATTCGACGCCTAGAAAGGCTTTGCTAATGAGGGCTGAGACAAATATGCTTCTTATGAGTCCTATGACTGATGGCAAGCCTCATACTAGGGGTCTGCATCAGCTGGACATTGAAACAGGGAAAATTGTGACTGAGTGGAAATTTGAGAAAGATGGGACTGATATTACAATGAGGGATATAACAAATGATAGTAAAGGAGCTCAATTGGACTCTACAGGGTCGACTTTCTTGGGTTTGGATGATAACAGATTATGTAGGTGGGATATGCGCSACAGGAGTGGGATTGTTCAGAATATCGCTAATGAGAATACACCAGTCCTGAATTGGGCTCAAGGACATCAATTTTCCAGAGGGACTAATTTTCAGTGCTTTGCTACTACTGGGGATGGATCTATTGTGGTTGGATCACTCGATGGGAAGATTAGGTTGTATTCAATCAATTCTATGAGGATGGCAAAGACTGCCTTTCCAGGGCTTGGTTCTCCTATTACCCATGTTGATGTTACCTTCGATGGAAAGTGGATACTGGGGACAACTGATGCTTATTTGATTCTTATATGTACTATGTTTACAGACAAGGATGGGAAAACCAAAACTGGTTTTGCTGGTCGCATGGGAAACAGAATCTCTGCCCCAAGATTGTTGAAGCTCACTCCTTTGGATTCACATATGGCCGGAGTGAACAATAAGTTTCGAAACGCTCAATTCTCTTGGGTATGCTTCCTATTTTGCTTTATTCATCTTACGGTTGCAGCTTAGATGATAAATATTAATCTAATCTTATGCTTGAAAGCAGATCTTTTGCTGTTCTCTGAATATCCATCTTTACATGTTACTTTACTTTCCTTGTTATCCCAAGCAAGGCTTTGTTCTTTGTGCAGTATCTCCTTAGGGTGTCTGATGCTTTCTATTAACTCATCTTAGTCGGATATAGCTCCAAATCAATGGCCATTTGAAAAACATAAGAATGGCTTTTAAGATGTCTTCAATTTGGACATGCCTCTTACAATGATGTGGAAGCCATATGCAAAACATACGCTGCTTAGGAAGCAAAGGCCGAAGCTTTAAACCTTTCCTGAATGAGAAGCTCTAACAGGCCTTGATATTGTGGCATCTAGACGGTCATCAATCTTTTAATATTGTTTTATGTTTCTGTACATGTTAAGAATTTATGTCTAGTTTGTGGGGTAAAGAGAAGTTGAAGACAGAAAAGGAAAAAAGGAGATATATATATATCTGTCCTTGCATCTTGTGAAGCATTTAAATATATTGCTATCTTTTGTTTGTCAATGGAACTAATCAAAGATAAACAGAATTGAAGAATCGCATTCTTCTCTTATCATCTAGTATTCGGAGGCCTTTTTATTTTGTACTAGATCATCATCTAGCCAACACATATAGACTCAATTCTCACCACTCGTGGCAGTTCTGTGTGCTTGAGCATATGTGTGTTTATGCTGGAGAGAGAAACTTGATTTTCACTTGATTCCTCYTTTTTATTTTGCATTAACAAGCTCGCATATAGCAATACAATTGCTTCATGATGAACATTGGTCACTGGAGAATGGTTTAGTGCAAAAAGAAAGATTGCTCCTAATGTAATGCAGAAGATCAGAAAATGTTAGCTGCAGGTCTTATTTTATTCTCCAGAATTGTCTGGGCATAGATATAAAATAGTTTCCTTTTACTTTTCATTTACTTTTCCTGAATTTCGTATTCCTTTCCATCATAACAGTATCCTCATACACACCATTTATAAAGTAAGATTAGATCCTCATGCTGTTTCCATATCATATTTTTGGAATTAAGTCCATCTGGTTTATGCGTTCCTAGGTCACAGAGAATGGTAAGCAGGAGCGCCATCTAGTTGCAACAGTTGGAAAGTTTAGTGTGATATGGAATTTCCAACAAGTGAAGGATGGTTCTCACCACTGTTACCAAAATCAAGTAGGCTTGAAGAGCTGCTATTGCTACAAGGTGGTCCTTAAAGATGATTCCATTGTGGATAGTCGCTTCATGCATGAGAAATTTGCAGTTACCGACTCTCCTGAAGCTCCCTTGGTGGTAGCAACCCCCTTAAAAGTTAGCTCTTTCAGCATATCTAGCCGGAGATTGAACCTCTAAACAAATTCTCTTTGTTTGCCTTCGCACATCCTTTGATTTGTTGATGACTTCTCTTGTTAAGCATGTATTATGAAAGCCATCGCAAGAACATTGACTAGGTAGTCTGCCCTACTGTTAAGTTTTAGGAGTATCTTTTGCAAGTACCTTGGTTGAAACTAGCAACCTTATTGTTGTTGTAATAACTGGAAGCAATTTAGATACTTCTAATTTCAAGAACATGCTTCATCTATTGTAATGAATTTATGTAATCTTCATTCCTATTTTTCACTCATTTAAACTGAAGATTGTGAGGTGAAGAACATTCTCTGCCACTTTTTGCGATGCTTAACCAACGAGATCATCTCTTGTATCTATTGCTTGAAATTTCGTTTACTTGATTTCACATGCATTGGAATTCCTCTTGCCCAGTGGCCCTCAGGCAGTTCTGGAAGGAGATGCTAAAACAATTTTATCTCCTCATAAGAGTAAGCAGAAGGGAATAAGCCTAACATAGAAATTGGACCACTGCTGTGTAACTTCAGAAAACAGTGCTTATGGTGGGGAATTACCAAACCATTGGTTAGCAGCTGAAAGGATAAGTGGGCCCGTGCTATCTTTTTCGAAACGGAGTTAACTGGACGTTTCAAAAGTATAGACCTAGCTTACATGTATCGTCGACTGGAGTTCCTAGCTTTAGAAGAGAATAAACATGGATGTTGGAGTCCATAGAGGCTTTCAAGTTTTGGCATTCACCGGTTCTTCCTCCCTTTTGGGGAAGAGCATGTACAAGACATCATTAGGTATAGCTAAAACCGGTTGGGCTGCCAAAGGACTTTCTTCAAGTCGCCTTCGGACTGCTGTTCAAGCTCAAGAACGCCCCACATGGCTTCCAGGGCTTGACCCTCCTCCTTATCTTGATGGAACGTGAGCCCCTCATTTCATGAATAGAATTTCAGTGACTTTCTGCGCTAACTTATCTGTTTCGTAATTGGTAGTGGATAGTTCATAACTAGAATAGAAATGTAATACGTTAGTATTCACTTGTGTGCTTTTGCAGACTTGCTGGAGATTTCGGGTTTGATCCTCTGGGACTTGGGGAGGACCCTGAGAACTTGAAATGGTATGTGCAAGCGGAACTAGTTCATTCTCGCTTTGCCATGGCTGGAGTTGTCGGAATTCTTGTCACCGATGTGCGTTAGTAACTGCGACCGTAAATTAATATTTTTCTCTCTCGTTATTCATTGTGCTAATGTCTTTTATTGCTTTTCATTGAACAAAGTGGAAATTGCATAAATAAATAAAAAAAGGGGAGAAATTTAAGACACTAGAGAATGAAGATCCTTACCTGTTATAGGACAAGTTCAATTGTGATCCCATGATTGAGATCTTAAAGGAAGAAGAAGGCGATCCATAAAATGATTTTGCATTAACAGTCTTACTGGATTCTTTGTTTTTGGATTTCCCTTTGAATGTCATCTGCAGATATTGCCTTCTTGTACATGGCATTAGCTTCACCTATTTGGTGATTCCATATTTTCGTGCTGCAGTTGCTCCGCGTAACAGGAGTAAGCAATCTACCGGTCTGGTATGAAGCAGGTGCCACGAAATTCCCCTTCGCGAGTACCAGAACCCTTTTCATAGTTCAGCTGCTACTGATGGGGTACAATCTCATTCGCAGTAGCTTTGATTCGATGCCGTAATTTGGGGCTTCAGATGCGTGAAACAGGAGGGTCTGGCGATCACTTATTTCGTATCTTTCTTTCTGTTCAGGTTTGTCGAAACCAAGCGATACATGGATTTCTTGAATCCCGGATCTCAAGCCGCAGATGGTACTTTCTTTGGGTTAGAAGCTGCACTTGAAGGCCTTGAACCTGGGTAATTTTCAGGACTTGCTACTGCACCTGGACYCATTGATCGCCTGGTCTTCAAACTTCAAAAATATAGGAATTGCTGCAAAATRGTGCAAATAAATACAACTTAAATGGGCTCTAGTACAAGTAAAATTGTCAGTAGCAATGGACTGCTCGAGTTCATTCGTTTGAGTTCTTGAGATTTGAACTTCGAAATTTTTTACTTTTTTGACGCTATTTTTGATAGGTATCCTGGTGGTCCATTGCTGAATCCTCTAGGCCTTGCTAAAGACATAAAGAATGCTCAAGAATGGAAACTCAAAGAGATCAAGAACGGTACGTTTAGCATGGCATTTCTCACCTGTATATCTCTTTGATTATCCTTCTTTAAGCCCCCACTAACCCCATCCCCAAGGGGGAGAACACAAAGAAAAAACGGAAATGTGCTATCTTTTACTAGATCTCTTTTATAGGAAGGCTAGCCATGGTTGCGATGCTAGGCATGATTGTCCAAGCTTCCGTCACTCATGTTGGACCTATCGAGAATCTGGTGGAGCACCTTTCAGATCCGTGGCATAAGACAGTTGTCCAGACACTTTCAGGTTCTGGGTCTTAAATGTTATTGAGAGATGCAGCGTTCCTCAGCTGCAAGAAGTTTGTACATCGTTACTCTCCGTCCGCTCTCATTCATAATGTTTGATTGAGAAAGTTAATACAAGAGAGAACCTGGAAGCTAATTGTATAAACTGGAAACCAGACTCCGGGTTTTCTAATGTGCTCATTTACTCGAACTTTCTTGGGGGGATGATTATCAAGTTTAAAGGTTAACTATACCTTTATCCTCTGTGAAACATGCATGAGAATATTCAATCAGCCCCATCACAGGAAAACTTCTTCGTGTAAGGGAGGTGGTCTCGCGACAAATAGTAATAGTGAAACCACCCGTAACAACTTGAAAATGTTTAACCTTTGACCATCGAGTTCGCACTTTTCCATAGGTGAGCTCACAATATCTGTGTATTAGAGTCCTAGTATTTTGTGTATAGTTTACTCTATGTAATCAAATTCATAAGATAACGGGGGGTTGTGTGTATGCATTTCCACCACCTTTTAGACTTCCCCTGATTTGCTCCTTGGACATAATGATACCTGTTATGTCTTGATGAATAATTTACGATGAGCATTGATGCTGCATAGAAGACAAGGCATGTGTACGCGATGCTCTCAAATGCTGTAATGTTCACTCTCTTTAGCCAGTCGGGCTTATTGACTCCTCCTATACCGAGAACTTGCGCTAAGCTACCTCTTCCAGGGTCCCGTGGACCAGAAATGATGCTGGGCGTTGCAGGTGAAAAAAATAAAGTTTCAGAATGTTTCGATGCTTGATCATGGCTCCTTTAGGGTCTCCAATCTCACCGAAGTTATGCAAGTCGTTTCACGGTTATCATGCCCTTTGCTAGAAGCTGCCTTATAGTATCGCGACGAGAAGAGGACAGCACACGTGAAGAAGTCCGAGCACAACCCCCCATCCTGGAATGTTGCCTTGTGGCTTCCAGCAAGTCCCCTGCCTTGGGTTCTCCTAAGTTGAAGGTAAGTCAACCAAGACTGGTAGATCTCCAAAAGGGACGAGGGTTGTTATGGACAGCTCCGGACAATGCAGAGTTTCTAATTCAAATGGTATATTTACGCTGTCAAGGTATTAGTACATAAATACAACCCAAGATGTTCAGCAAACTTGCCCTTTCTCAACTGGCATAGTACACCTTAACGGCATTGTCGATCAGGTTCAAATTGTTCAGTACAGGAAGGACGGATAGGGCCGATAATTTGCTTGGTGGCGAAAGCAAAATTGAACAATAAGCAATAGCCGCAATTGGGACTACCAATCAGCAAGTTCGTTGAAGTTTACCAGATTCAAGCGAAGTGATCCGATTAGGGCACGATAGCAAGGAAAGGGTGGTAAATGACCAAGTAGGTGACACTGTCGCCTAAGATCTACAAATAGAAACTCCAGGAAGCTTCGGTAAATGACTGGCCTCCAAGTTCCAACAACTGTACCTTACAAGGACAGCCCGAAGGAAAGGAAATGGAGTAAAGGGTACAAGGCTGATAACACAAAAGCAACCTATCACAAGTCCATGCATGATTTCAAAGAGCATCAATGACAGCAAATACAATTTCACATTTGTTTATTCTGTCTCACAACCTAGTCGRCGTCAAACATTTTGCGAGTATTGTAACATTAAATATCAAATGARGGACTGGCTCAAAGCCTTAAAAGAACAAAACACGCAGATTCAGCCAACTTAAAAGCTGAAYGCGAAATATAGAATGACATACAATCCGGTCAACCAAAATAGAATAAGGAGGCACAATTTCAAGTCGACAACCGGAAGAACCTAGGGGGGGAAAAAAAAAAGAATCATGCTTAAAAACTCTTTTGCTGGGGCGGGGGGAGGGGGGAAAATCAAATTATTAACAAGTATAGACCAGCATCGGACAGAAACAAGAGCCAGAAAAGAGCAAAAGCATAAAAACTGAAACTAGGTTCTAAAGAAAATTAAACAAAAACGGATATCCTCCAAGGGCATGTGAACAGCATGTCACTGCTCATGGACCAAGACATCCAAAGAATCCAGCAGCTACACAGCTACCAAACCATTCATCAACACCAAAAACAGCAGCAACAGATTCAATAGCTATCAGCAAGAAGTGCAGCAACAACCGAACCTACGAAGATATCGGCTATCACTTCACAGCTACAGCCACGATCTCACGTGCTGTAACATAATGCAAGTCATATCAGCTCAACCCTACGCTTCCTATTGCAGGTACTAAAACATTAAGTAAATAAGTGAAAATTAAACACCACACTGGTCACAGTTTGTGCATCTTTATTCACCACGTCCCAACTCATGGCTAAATGTCATTCTCCACCTAGCAGGTTTATACTATCATCAGCATTACTGAGTTTCTGGTCCTTGAATCAACTGCATCAGCTACATAATAAAGCATGTTCACCTCAAGCATCTTCTAAATGATCATATCTAAGATTCTCGAGCCCACAAGTTAAAATCAGCAAAAGCAGAGACTGTTAGGTCAAACTCAAAATCCCAACTCTTGACTCGTAAATATATCTGAGTTTGTCACCCTTACCAATCACGACACAGAAAATTCGAAAGAAACTGACGTTTTGTCACCAGCAACAAAATTAAAACAACCAACAGCAAAGTAAAAAACAGCATCATCAGCTGCTGCATCATCTTCCCATTCAGCCACATTCACTTTTCACGAACACAACTATAGAAGGCCAGTAGAGGTTCCATCATGAGTAATTAGTCAAAAACCATGGTCACATTATCAATATAAGAGCCCTCAGATAAAGACCAAGTGAAATTTATATCCACCAAAGGCAGACACTCTAGTTACCAGTAAACAACATATTCATAAACTCTAAGAATATTATCAACTACAGACACCATAGTGCAGAGACTACCAATAAACTAAATATATATGGAGAGAAGTACAACAACAAAAAAAAGGTGCTAAACCTCACAAATAAGTTCGGCAAGAGTTCTTTCAGGAACTACAAATTGATAATATGAATGATCAGAAAGTGTTCTCCTCAAGACAAGCAACCAAAACCAGGCATAGCTGGAAGATCAGTTGAACAGCATCCAATTATCTCACTCCTGCAGCAAGATCAGCAAAAGAAGCAAATCAACAATTGCGCACAAATATCTAATTCTAGTGAACATGATCACCATGAATGGAAACTGCTGGGGAGAGGATAGAGTCTTTCAGACAAAACTTACATCAGCATCAGAACGTGGAGATCGGCTCCGAGAATCAGCACGACGACCACGAGGTGATGCACTTTTTGGAGGTGGAGATCGCACCGCATCTGGGCTTGCACCCCTAGAAGGAGGGGTTCTGCGTGGAGATGGGCTCCTCCGAGGACTGGGGCTCCTTCGGACAGGAGAGGCACTTCCATGCATACAAGAATGGCATTAGATGCTGAAGGAATAAGTAGAAATAAAAACAATAGCAGCAGCAACAGGCAAATTGTTAACCACAGTCATACCTTCCATATGATCGGCTTCGACTACGCCTGTCGTCATCATATCTGCCTCTTCCACGTTCTTTGTGATATTCAGGACTCCCACTGCGGCTCCTGCTTCTATGGCGGTAATCTCTGTCCCTACCACGGCGTCCCTCGCGCTCGGATCTACCTCTACTTCTACTGCGGCTTCTCCTACGATAATCCCTATCCTTGTAGTCATCCCTGTACCTGATGACTCAAGAAAAGGAAAGTAAAATGAGAAAGCACGGTCAAGTCAACACGGTCAACATAAAAGATATTAAAAAAACAAAGGAATGGAACTAAACATATGCAATGGAAACTAACCAACTAAAAATGTCATGAGTATACTTGTAAATCATATTTGGAGATCATTAAAGAAAAAATCAAAACTGCTAAAAACTAATACAAAAAAGTCTAACTAAAACATAATCAATAATTTTAGTAGTTTCATCCCAGTAACAAAAGAATTGAACAGATTTAATGGTGCCTGGAAATCTTAAAGCAGCATTCAATGACAAAAAATGTTAATTCAAGGTGCTACATGATATTTAATCCAGGCACCAAAATAAAACAAAACAGAGAAAATAAAAGGCCAAATTATTAAAAAATCAAAAACAAAATTCCCGATAGTTGCACGTGATGCTAGAATACCAGGTTTAAAAAAATTATTAAAGCTGGAAACATTTACCAATGTCAGATGAAATAACAAAGAACCAGAAGGAAGAAGAGAGAATTGCAACATTCTGCTCTATTATTAACTTGATACTATACACAAACTAGACAAATTATATTAGGCAAAATGAAGTACTAAAGAAACTAGGATTTATATAATCATATTTTTATCATAGGATTTAACTTCATTTAAGCAAATCTCCCTGCASTGCTAAAACTACTCCATATATCACAAGGTATAGAACTCCAAAATGTCACTGAKCAACAAACAAATTACCACATCAAAGTGATGAAGACACTGCAAAAAGGGTAGAGAATAACCTTGGTCGAGGGCTGCGGCTCCTGGACCTCCCCCCTTTTGACCTGGAAACTGGCTCAAGTATTCTTCCTTTGTGACTGCTAGATTTAACATTTTACATACATTAGTATTAGAAAATACTGGTATATAAAATGTTTCACGAACCATTAAAATTCCAGTTATTTGCGCAAAAACTTGACTGAGAAAAGAAATACAAGAGACCATGAGAGAACTTACATTCTTTCAGCATTTGGCCCGTACTTTGCGAARTGAACCATTATCTCTCTTCCATCAACAACTCTTCCTGCATATAATTGCCCCCAAATACACATGGCAAATTTTACTCAAGAAAACATAAATATCAGAAGTAGTCAACTTGACAATAAGCTCAAAGCTTCAAACTTGCCAACTTACCATCAAGCTTTTCAACTGCCTTCTGGGCCTCATCCTGGTACTTGTACCTCACAAATGCAAAGCCCCTTGAATCGCCAGTCCTAACAATCAGACATATTATCAAACCAATATCACACACAAGAGCAACAAATGCAAACAGATAGCAAGCACACATGATTGTAACAAATAAAGATACTTGTTACTCTCTTATAAGCACACTGACAGCACAACATATACCTTGCAAATTTTCTTTTTAAAATCTCTAAAGGCCACACAATTTTTTCTTCTTTAAAAAAAAAAAAGTGTTCCAATTACTCATCTAATTTATCAACCCAAAACAGGATTGTAGCACCAAAGACACAGACACAAATGAGACAGTAAAATAAAGATGTTCAAGTAGCCAAGAGTTTTAACTGCAGCAGTAATTGTCGACAATCCTAATTCCAATAAATAATAAAGAAATGGAGTCTTCAGGGTTTTAAACAAATATGTATAAGATATAACATATGGAGATCAATATCTACAAAAAGAATGCCAAAGAGAGAATGTATAACGAAAATTCATCTTTTTGGTAAACATCCAATAGAAAAAAACACGATTGCTGATAATTAGCTGTTTCCCTCACAAGAAACAAAAACAACTAACCATAGATATAATCCCAAGAAGCTTTCTAACGACATACAAAAAGGAAGAAAGGTTGAAATTCAGAAAACTACTGCTCGTAATCAAACAATGATTACATACAACTCAGTATGCAATTAAAAGCATAAATACTCTTCTTTGCAGGCGAAACGCTAAATATTAACAACAGCTAATATAAAAACATGAAATGGAAGCGAACGATAAAACATTGACACGCACAATATAAATTTCACAATACATGCAGGTCACAATAAAGATGCATTATGTAAGACGGAAGAGCAGCGACGAACCTGCGGTCTCGGGGGATGAAAACATCGACAACTTTTCCGTATTTGTCGAAGAGCGGGAACAAATCATCGGCAGTGGTACCTGACACAAAGATAGCAAAAAATCAGGTAAAGATTAGATAAATAACAACTACAAATTTTAGGAGAAGAGTAGGCCAAGGGAATTACGGAAGGTGATGTTGAGGACGAGGAGAGAATAGGTGTCTCTGATATCCGGAGGGCCTGATCTGCCAAAGTGCGACATCCTGATTACTCCTTTCTGAGTGCGCCTGTGAGAGAGAGAGGAGTGTGGGGAAGAGGGCGAGGGAGCTTCGGCTTGGGTAGGGTTCGGATTAGGAGGCGAGGAAGAAGAGCGGGGTAAGATTCTCTTGTACAAGTATGCCCCTAACTATGGTGTCTATTACGTATCACCGTGGTTCTAGAATCTTGTGGGTTCTTTGACTGTATGGGCTCAGCTTCTTGTTAATTAAGAGCCCAACTATTTTCGGACCGGGCTTGGTGGTGGGAGACTTCAAAATGATTTGTTGATCTACTTTTCTTTAGATTTAGGATGGCCGAGGATAGAACTATTTTGTCCCTTTGTCAAGGCCTATTTCATTACTCGATTTAGTATTTAGAATTGACGGTTAAATAAATTAAGAGTTTATTAAATTAAAATTATTTAATAATATGATATTATAATATTTTATTATGTTAAATGTTTCTTAATTTTTTATATAAATTTTAAGGCTCTATTTGATAATACAATTTAGCACCTAAAACTGAACGAGTTAAGTATTTATTGAATTAGCGCTCTTGATAATATAAATTTATAATGTGTTAATTTATGTTGAGTGATGGATTCTTAATTCCTTTTATAAAAATTAAATGATGATATTCTGATTTAATATATTAAAATATTGCATATTATATTATCAAATTCACTATTCAAAATCAAACGTATTAAGTGAATTTAATGTAAATTTTTATTGTTCATTAATTCAACTACTTTTCATTATTCATACATCAGTCTTTAACCTTCCAACGAGGCCTAACATAATATTTTTACATAATATATTAAGATATTYCATATTAGATTATTAAATTCAATATTCAAAATCAAATACATAAAGTCAATTTCAATAGATTGTCAATAAATCATAAATTTAAATACTTTTTAGTGTTCAAGTTTTAATTTTATCAAATGAAACCTAACAGACGGGTTACAATATCCTATAATTATCCAGTTATTATTTTTTTATTAATCAAGTATATATACTTATATCTCCCGTGGTGAGGAGTCACTTCATCCACATTGGGCTCTCCACCTATTGATTGTGAAGTATATAAGSTTTTGATATTCAAATAATACTAATTAATCATCCATTCATTACTTATGGAATTAGTGTTTGTGTAGAGGTCAATTAATATTTAATTTTATTAGTATAAGTAATCGTACGTTATAATGTTGTATGTGAGCGTTATAACATGGTATATGAGTGATGCAAATGATTACTTTCCACTTTGATGGATTATCATTCACTTTCATATGCAAAGAGGTCCTTTTGTAAGCTTTAATTCCTTAATTTGCACGGTTTTCAATTTGACAAAAGATTTTTACAAATTTATARAATTGAAAAGATTAATTGCAATGTCCGTCTATCTATCCTTTATATCTTGATTTTAGTTAARATTTGAAAAATACAATGAAACTTAATTGAGAAGTGCGTAATTCATATCTYACGTTAAATTGGAGAGAGGCAAAACTCAAAATTCTTTCAACATGATGCAATGAGCCGTGATCAAAATGGGATATCGCGTTGGCTTAACAATGACTTACTAACTGTCACAAGCTGTTGGATTGAAATTACTTGAACTTAAATTACTAAATTGATTCATATTTAAAATATATTTAATACGTATTTAACATTCCCTTTTAATACTCAAATGCTTTCTTTTAATTTGTAAGGTGTATCTTTCTTCTATATATGTTTATCTTARAAGGACATGTTTAATATAAAAAATAAATGTCAAATAAAAGCAAGATTACTATTTGAAATGAATTCAGAATTTATYAAACATTGAACATACAAAATTTGTTAAAAAATTGACATTGAACTTAGCTTCGTTAATGTTTTTAATGGTATTTAATATTGTATTTAATATGTCTCTTGCAGTACTCATATATTTATTCCTGATTTATAAAGCGTATTTTTTTTATATACTTATATTATGTATCTTTCTTTTATATGAATGTTCCAAATATGGTCAAATCCTTACATCAAAGGCAAACTACCAAAATCAAATCAAATCAAAGCAAAATTATTATTGGAGAAATAAATTCAAAATTGGAGAAATATTGATTATATGAAATGAATTCAAAGTTAGTATTAAATCGCTTGATATGTTCAATGTATTTCATATGGTATCTGATATTRCTATTTGAAATACTCAATTATTTTTCTTGATTCATTTATAAAGTGTATATAATATGTATATTTCTCTCCATTTCTCTCCATCCAAAGCAAGCAGCCTTTCCTCAGTGCATCCTTTTGTCCTAAATTATGCTAGTGAATCCGTGTAAGTGCAATTCTACCAATCTGCTCAAAGCTTGTTCGAGCGAAGGCGGCAGCCCTTTTATGCTCTACTAAGGGAGTAAACGATTCGAGCTGCTCACAGTTGAGTCTGAATCTGTTCACGAGAATGTTCTCCATCAGACTCATCCTGTAAATTCCAGGCGATTAACCAGAGCTTCATTGACTGGCTAATTCATGTTCATGTTCATGTTCAGAAGGTAGAGATSAGTATGTCTTAAACCCGGTGCTTTGTGGATTTGTAAGGATGTCAATACTCCATTCTTTTTTTTTTTTTCCTTTTATTACGAACTGTGTAAATATCAGTTGCTTTCACTATTAATATTGCTGGTGACTTGTATGTTTCTCCATTAGGAGAAGGCAAATCAGGCCGCCTGGAAAAAGATTTTGTTGGTAATGAATGATATTGAAAATGGAACTTGACAAACGCTAGTTCAGGACATAGATGCAGCATATCCCTGTTCCATTTTACCTTCAAGAACAGAAAGCTGATGATAGACTGGTTCTTCTTTGTTGGTCAAGATTGAAGCAAGAAGAGATTTACTGACAAAGAAGAGAGGAATAATAGAGGAGAAAGTGCAGAGTGCTGAAGACCGTGAAGAGATGATGATATCCCAGAACTCCTCTGACCTCAAGATAACTGCCTCGGTTGTGAATTGTTGCTGCTTCCACTGGCCTCATTTTCGGCTATGATATTGGAATTTCAGGTGGGTTTTTTCTTTCATTATGTCCAAGTGTGTGCATTTTGTCCAATGTCAGGAAGAGAAAGAAGAACGAAAAAAGGTTCACTTTCAGGGGTTATTATCATGGTTAGTGACTGCATATTCTATAAATTAATGAATCTATATCATGTAACATGTATCTTATCAAATTATTTTGCTAAAAGTTTGTAATTTTCAATTGCAATAGTAGTATTAATTTCTTGATGATATCCTAAGATAAAATTTGTTCCCTTTTTACTGTTCAAAGCTACTATCATAATACCATTGGCTGGATAAAGAATTTTCTTGATCCCTTTCGTTAAGAAATCAACCTCTTTGTCCAATGCTAATTCCTTTATATTATGTGATTGGTTTGTTAAATCCCTTGCTCTAATTTGCAGGAGGTGTTACGACAATGAAGCCATTTCTTAAACGATTCTTCCACTCAATACTAAAGAAGGCAGCGAAGGCTGAAACAAACATCTATTGCGTATATGACAGCCAGGCTTTGACAGCGTTCACCTCTTCACTCTACATAGCTGGTCTAGTTTCATCCCTTGTGGCTAGTCGCCTCGCAGCAGCATTASGCCGCAAAAGTATCATGCTTATAGGTGGTTGCAGCTTCCTTGCTGGTGCAGCCCTCAACGGTGGTGCTGAGAACCTTACCATGCTCATCTTGGGTCGTATTCTGCTTGGACTTGGGGTTTGTTTTACTAATCAGGTAACTGAACGACCAATGATCTTAACCATTTGTTGCCCAAAAACTGCTTATGTTTATCACTTAATTAGGAGAAAATCTGAAAGGTCCGCTCTTTTAGCTCCTGGGAAGGCTACTCCTTTATACCTCTCGGAAATGGCACCACCCAAACGGCGTGGTGCATTCAACTCGATCTTCCAACTTTTCATAGGCGTCGGAGTGGTGGTTGCTGCCTGCATAAACTACGGTACCGCTCGGTTGAGCTGGGGTTGGCGTCTTTCTCRTGGCCTGGCAGCAGTACCTGCAGTCATCATGTCATTAGGTGCACTTCTCATATCAGACACACCAAGCAGCCTAGTCTTGAGCGGCAGACCAGGCAAGGCTAAGGAATCATCAGCCAAAAGTACGTGGAAATGGGACTGAAATCGACACTGAACTTGCTGATATTATGAAGTCCAGTGAAATTGCAAAAGCCATAAGCCAAGGGACTTTCAGGACAATTCTTGAAAGGCAATACAGGCCTCATCTTGTGATGTCCTTTGCCATACTCTTTTTTCAGCAACTCACAGGGATCAATATAATTGCCTTTTATGGTCCAGTTCTTTTTCAATCTGTGGGTTTCGGAAATAACTCGGCTCTGATAGCTGCTGTTATATTAGGATTGGTGAATCTGGGATCAATCCTCGTTTCCACTGCTGTGGTGGATCGATATGGTCGAAGATTTCTTTTCATCGAGGGAGGAATACAAATGTTCATTTGTAAGGTGAGTAATAGTAGCTTCATTTCATTATTATCCATTTAATACATATAGCAAGAAAAGGACAAAGCAAACAAGAGATCATTATCACACAAGTGCAATGCAATAATCTAGAAAAAACAATATATACATTGTTAGAACAGTTTCACTTTATATTGTTAGGGATCCCTCCACTATAAAATGTACCAACTGTTTGATCATCCATTTTGAAGGTGGCAGTTGCATGCTTCTTAGCTGCTGTGTCAGGCGTTTCTAGAACTAGCCATATTCCAAAGCGAGAAGCACTCTTAGTAATCGTCTTCATGGGCATCTACGCTGCCGGTTTTGGGTGGTCATGAGGGCCTCTAAGCTGGCTGGTTCCAAGTGAAATATTCCCGGTGAAAATCGGAACAACAGGACAAAGCATAAGCATTGCTGTGAACTTCGGCACTGCGTTGGTGCTGTCCCAAACGTTCTTGACTATGCTTTGCCATTTCAAGTATGGGGCTTTCCTTTTTTATGCTAGTTGGCTMGCTTTGATGACCATTTTTATKGTAATCTTCATGCCCGAGACCGAAGGAATTTCTTTGGATTCGATGAATCAACTGTGGGAGCAGCATTGGTTCTGGAGTAAATTTGTTGAGGGTCAAAACTAGGCAAGGCATGTTTCTAGTTAAAACTTTGTTTTAATAAATAAATGTTACTTTTAGGTTGCATTTGAAATTGTCAATTCAAAAAGTTATTTTTAGCGTCAAAAGCAGCTATCAAAGAAGTGTTTGGTAAATTTCAATTGTTTCTTTGAAAAATTGTTAAGGTGTTTGATAAATCTCAATTGTTGTGCGGAAAAGTATTTTTAAATGATTCTTATGACGATACTTTTTTTGACAGCACTTTCTCTCACAGCAATCTCAAATTGTTCCTTTTGACGCCAATCAATTTTTAATACATATAGAAGATGGGATTGTGAATTGAGGACGCACTGTTTGATAAATAGACGTTCTAAGCCAATTGACTTCTAAAGCAACCGAGTTACCATGTGATCATTTATGATTATGAAGGTATTCCATTCGTGATTCTAAAATATAAGAATCTCATATGAATTAATATGGGATGGGAAATTTGACGATTACATTATGATTGTGACATATGCATGATTGGAAACCCGATTATCCTTTGCAACATTTGCTAAGACTAAATTACTAACTAAAATGGTGAACTCTTTCTGGAAAATGGAAAGGGAAAAACGGTACTAATCAAACAAGGGTTTAGTTAGAACTGGAAAGTCTAAAATYACTCTTAACCAAACAAATAGCCAGCTCAGGCTTTAAATACCCCAGCTTTCAATATCATTACGTCCTATTTCAAGCAAATCATGAACCATACTAGTCAATTTCTGTTCCAAGTTTTATTTGTATCTTTTTTTATGTCCTTTTATATATTAAATAGTGCCGGAAAAATATATGGTACCAGTGAGGAGTTAAAATCTTTTTGAGTTTTTATAGTTAGAATTATAGSATACTATTTTAATCTTATGTATTTGTATTCTTTAAAAAAAATATTGTTTCTATTGACTCTCGTATGTTTCGCTATTTGTACATTCAATATAGTAGATGAAAGAAATTAATTAGTTGTTTTGGTTAATTTTTGAGGATTAATTTGAAAATCAATTTTTGCAGATCCTTTATTGAGATTTAGGCATATTTACAAGAACCATAACTGAATTAATAATCAAGCACTTAATTATCAAAACTAAACTATTAGATGCTCAATTGACGGGACACCATGACTTTAGGGGTGTAAATGAAATTTACCCATCACTTCTACCAAACTAACTTGATAATCTTAAAATAGAAAAAGAAAGGAAAAATGAAAAAGAAGAAAGTCTTGATTGAAAAAAAAAAGTTTTTCTTAAAAAAATTGCTATAAAATTTTATTTTTAACTTATCAATAAGCAAAAGTTATTCAAGAAAGAATCTTTTCATAGTTTTTGTAAAATAAAAATTTTCAAAATTTTATTTAAATTTAAAAATAAAAGGTTAAAAATAATAAAGAAATAAAGCCTAAAAAAATCAAAGAGAGTGATTAAATTCATATCCCTTAATCATAAATTCATATCCCTTATTTGTGTGGTCATTAATATCTTTCGATATTTGTCATATCAAGCAATTAACTTTATCATATTTAAACTCTCATTTTAATCAACCTAAAAGAAAAAACTTTCAAATTACTCATTTTCTTGAAAGAAAAAAAAGAAGCCTACTTCAAGTTGTATAGTATCATTATAAACATTTACATATATATAAAAGTTGCTAGATTGATATGACAAAAATAAAGGAGTYCTAATGATAATATTATATAATTATTAACTAAAATGTGGAGTCAAAATATAAGAGAATGAATTTAACCTTTCTGAAACTCAAACTAACTTTTAATTTAGAAGAACAACTTATTTAAAGCAATTTTAAGGCTGTTCCTCGAGGCCATCTGGAAACCCCATTAACTCATCTCGCCATTTATGACTCAACTAAAACGAGAAACTCTTGAGGAGACACATTCCCAATAATCACCTCGTCCTTCAACTCATTTGGTCCTTCAGATCACCTCATCTCAATCTTTAGGCTCATCTGATCTTGGTCATACTGATGTGTTTTTTCTTGACCTCACCCTCGTAGTAATCGAGTAAAGAATTGCTCCAATGCATATCAAGCTCGTTCTTTGCTATTCAGATCAGAGCCGAGCAGTCAAACTTGAATATTCCTACAAGTTTATACTTACTGGACGAATTGAATGGAGTCAAATGAAGTCCCAGATGCATTTATCTGGAGCACTGAGTATTTAAGCATGCCAAAAATGAACAAGAGGAAAAGATGATCTTCTATTCTCTAAACGATGGCCGAAACAATTGCATTCACCAACCAAAAGTGACTGTCCACTGCTTAAGTATAATGCTAAATGCTTTCTTGATTTTATGAAGTGACAAATATTTATAAACCAAAACAACAACCTTCAAAGACGAATAAAAAGGAATAGAGGGTACTCTCGAGATTTCCAATGATTGAAAGCTCCGCCTTCAATTATGGGTTGTCCATTCTTATTGGTTTTAAAAACCTCCCTTTTAACCGGATTTCAAAGTAATAAATCAATCCAATTTTCGTAGTCAACTTCATATGAGCAATTAAAATTAGGCAAACGACATTTTCTTGAATATTTTTGAAGTTTTAATATGAGGCTTCATATATGTACAATTATACCTCCCTGGAGATTGATGTATAACTAAAACTCTAGGAAGTCACTTTTATTACAAGACACACAAGAAATAAAAATATGGTTCCATAAGTTGTACGCTATGCTGATGAATTTAATTGTTAGAGTTGGTTGTTCAGGAGATTAATTTAATTTATTATGTTTTCTTTATATCATTATTCCAGTGATATTAGGATAATATAATATACATACCTTGATGAGTAAAGCACCTGAAGATATTTTTCATTAATGCTTTTATTTAATTAGAACTGTAATTTGTCTTTTGGTATGATAATCCTTGTATTTTACTGCACCATATAATCCTTATATTTTTATCTTTCAGGACATAGTCTAGTGGCAAAAATCAAGGGTGCACGGCGCTCTGGCCCTTTAATTCGCGAGTTCAAGTCTCACGGGGCATGAATTTGTATTCAACTCTTGAATAAGATATTGATTAATAATAAAATTTAACCCTTAATCTTAAACAAACATCATTTTAGAGGTAAGAAACAACGTTTCCGTAGGATCTTATGAAATTAGTGGCAAAAGTACTTCATGATCTTGGAGGAGCATCAGTTTACGGTCAAGAAACAATCTTTATAGGATTTCATGGAATTAGTGGCAGAATATTCTAGAAGGTTCAGATGAATATAAAAGGAAGAAGAAGATATAGAGAAAAGGGTTTTGACACCGAAATCAAAATATGCAAATTATTTACTTTATTCATTAATCAAAAGATCGTTTACAACTTTCTTTACGACTCCCCTGTACTTACCATAGTTTGTTTATTTAAGTTTTAGATCAATTTAGAATTGGCAGAATTGATGATATTATCTTTGTAATTTGACGCTTGAGTTGTCAATCAATACATTATCAATATAAATTCRTATTATTTTCAACACTTATTTCATATTCTAATTGGAGGCTCATTGTAATACTTCAAGAACCGTTCTTAAAAATATGCAAATTTCCTTTCACCTACATTGCAATCTGCATAGTTAAATAAATGCCTAAAGTTACCTAATGAAAAATAATTGATTTGTAAATTGTTTTTATTAATTGGATGTAGAAGYGAATAGTAATAATTCATCAGTACGATGACTCAAATTATATTTATGGATGCAATTTATTCTATCAGCGATGGATACGCTGGACTAATCAGCCATAAGAACAAGCAAAGTCCATTGTTGTTGCTGTGGTCCTTCAAGAAAGTACCTTCCAAACTCTTGTTTTCTTGTACTGAATAATTAACCGAAATTATTTCTTGATTTGAACTCTGAATGTCCTTGTTTGGTAGAAGTCGAGTAACCATCAAAACCATAATCGTCCTGGGCAAACTCTTACATCAYCTAGGAGATTAGGCACTTCTTTTTCCCTTTCCCATCAAATACCGTAAAAAGATCAAAATAACTTTTTGAATTGATCAATTGACTCGATCACTAAATTATTAATGCATATGCATTTAGGCATTTCATGTGTTTGGTGTATCATTAACGTTATATTTACATATATATACTTATCATTACTCTTTTATATTGAGCTTTTCYGATTTTTTTTAGAAATAATTGCTTACATTTGATCGAGAAGTTGAATGTAAGTGTTAAAATTATGAACACTACTTCTCTCAACATTGGTATGATATTTTTCACTGACCTAGATCTGTGAGTCTATCTAAAAGGTCTRGTACCAATAGAGATCTTGTCCATACTTATAAGTTCATAATTATCCCTYCTCTAAACTAATGTGGAACTTTGGGTTGGATTTATTCTAGGATACTTTTATGCTACACTCCCTATTATATACTTTTTAAAATCAATCAAAGCACAATGTATATGTATRTTTAACCTCCCAATACCTRCTTTTTTCCTTCATATTAATATTACGAGAGATAAGATATATATACATATCATGCATTGATAAGTATAAAAAGAAAATATACTAAAAGATTCATAATCAGAACTTTATTTGCACACCTAATAATAAGGTATACTAAATGCATTTGGTGTACACCAAACAAGATGAGAAAATAAGATTTTGGTAATATCACTTCCCATTCCGATAAGAATATGAAGAAAATATACCTCCTTGAGTGCTTGATATGATGCCAAACAACTTAAATAGTGGTTGCTGTGGAAAGGGAACAAAAATGGATATGGCAAAACTCGGAGGAGGACGAGGGTTACTAGGTAGCTGATGATTTTCGAGTGTCGATTATGGGCATTGATGGTATTGTGAAGCTAACTTATGTTTCTTAGGTCAAATGTCTTTTACTAGGAATAGGGAAGCACTGATTATTATGAGACTCTAATAAACCAGAGATTACTGTTAACAAATAGGTATAATTTGTGAATCAAGTGATTAATTTTGGRATATTTTCAGTTCATACTTACTATGTTTCAGATATGAAGCAATACTTATTGGTATTTAACTATATATGTCTTTCTATTTTTTTCCTCCTAATGAGACCCGKCATCTTCACATTGATTAAATTAATTTAGCTTTTATCATGATTACACTCACAAAATTTAATTTTTATTCATGGAAGACCTATTCCAAAGTCTTTTCAATATGACACAATAAATAAGGATCGAACGCACACCTTATTCTGACATACCATATGTTTTTGTTGTTTATTTACTGATGGGATGAGAGATCATCATAACCGAATCCAAATACTTGCAATTACAAATAATAAATAGAAAAGAAGAAAATTGGTTCATTTTATTTCATGATCTTTTTTGGGAATATACTCTATGTTATAGTATAATTTTTCACTTAGATATTAATTTTTCCCTCAAAAAAAGGATATTCGAAAATAGGGTTACGAATTGAATTCATTACCAACTTCTTGACCATTTAGTGAATCATCTCTATAATAGATTAATGAAGTTTGGATATGAGTCTACCCAACTCCTCATCGATACTTCTTCTCTTCTTGCCTCGTGCAAATCTTCTAATAATAAATAAACATATCTCATGTTATTATTAACACTAAAAAAAAAAAAGGAAGAAAGAAGATTTATTAAAAAACTTGAGCTTAACCAACCAATTTTTTTGGTCTAAATGTAAGACGTTTGGCTAAGTAAGATCTTTGAGTTCGAATTTTGAGTAAATAATTGGGGAGTTTTATCTTTCGATTCAAATTCAAAATAGTCGAGTTAAAAGTTGCGAAGATTAAATAATAAAAAAGAAAAAAAATCAAAGACAGGATGATAAAAAGGAAAAGAATAAAAAATCTGGAGCTTACATGTCTAATGGGAAAGAGCACATCAAAGCGAATGTGGTTAATTACCAAATTCTCCCACTTAATATAGTATATATATTTATTCAATTCTTTTAAATATCTTTTCCTAATTTTGCATGAAACTATATTCCTACGTAATGAGAGAGAGAGAGAGAGAGAGATACCTTGGTAGGGGCTTAAATGAAGCGGAGAGGAGGTGGGTTGAGGGCATTTAACAGAAGCCGGTGGTGTGAGTGACGAAGATGTTTGTAGAAAGCGAGGCGTTTTCAATGCTCATCCTTGAATTCTGCATTTAAGTGAATTCAAGATGAGTTAATGAAGGCAGGTAAGGCTGACTCCAACACCTCTCTTTCCCCCCTTCTCTCTCTTACACTCGCACACGCATACTCTTCTCCTATTTATCTATTTATGAATCCATGAAAGCCTTTAATGTGTTTGGCCTCCTTTTTCCCTCATTGCTCTTTCTCAAGATTTTCCTTCTACTATTTAGTGCACACCTAATAATACCCTCTCCTCTTCATCTCTCTCAATATTGTTACTCCTACTATGAATTCCCCCACTCTTTCTATTGATCTTTGCAGTCAATATAGGTTGGTGTACTTGTTTTAATTGTTTGACCAGATTGATCAGTTAATTGATTTTCCCTGTACCATTCATGGATGACAAATCAATGGAAATATTCAAGCTAATTTATCATAATTTCGTCAGTAAAAACGCTGTGTATTTATATACAGCCACCCCCAGTGAATATCAGAGGAAAAGGGTCCTGTAAATGTAGTTTCAAGATTCAAGAAGTGATCGTATGTGACTCTATGTGTAGGGGAAGGTAGATGAAAGTTAATTCTGATGAAACAGTAATGTGTTCAATGAAAATAATAAGACAAACAAAGAGATCATCAAGATTCAAGAGAAGAAGAAGAAGAAGACGAAGATGTGAGAGAGAGTGCAAGAATAAGGACAGAAGTTCATAGCTCATAAAATGTGGTGGTTTTAAGTATAGCTGAGGCCGTTGTAAGAATTTAAGATGGTGTTTGATGACTAACATTGTTTTTGCCTTCATCGTCATGGGACGTGGTTTGATTCTAATTAATGGCCGAGGGTTGTGTTGAGAGCTTTTAAAGTTGTAGTAGTTCTTTGAGTGACCCAATTGTGAAAGTTGGGAGTTATGATATCCTTTAAAGATCGATAGGCATTGAAGGCCTTCTTCAACTGTATACAGACTCCTCCATTTAATATCAATTCCCCTTCTCTCTCMCTTAACGTCACCGCCCAAACAAACACAACGATAAATCCTGTGCTGAATGTTTGGTTTTTCTTTCTTATCATTTACCAATGTTTCAAGCTGTATATTATGGGCCTCTAACCATAAGCAAATAGGGCTGAGTGCTTATGTCTTGGGTATTCTGGGTTCGGAATCGAGGTCAGGTATGTATTTTAGATATGGTCGCCACATACTTGATGTTTTGACCAAGAGAGTTGGTTACAATTTAACATCCTTGCTTTTAAGAGTAGGCTTTGGATATAGTAATTGCACAGCCAGATTCACTTGGAAAGCACGTCATGGTGAGATGGGCCCTTTTAGTTCCACATTAATGTTTTGCCCTTTTGGATTCTATCTTGCAGTTGTGTGCCTGCACATATTGATTTAGCTCATCACTCTCCTCCCCCCTATATAAATAACAACGCAGAACATTTTAGCCATCTTGCTCACACTTCAAAGAGGTTCAATTSTATAAGTTAAGGATCGGTTTTGAATTGATCATCATCAAGAACCATGGTTTCCTTTCATACTCCTCTTTCTCCTACTGGGAGGAAGATAATCCCGTCAGACTTGGAGAGTTTATCGAAGAAGAGAAAATTGAATCATGAGCCGGAAGCTGAAGAGTTCTCTGAGAAGCCTCTCCGAGTTCAGAACATGATGAATTCTATACCCAATACTGAGCTATACCTGGAAACTCCGTTACCCTTGGAGTGGCAGCGATGTCTCGATATTAAGGTAAGCCATAAACAGCRAACTATTCGAGTACGCAATTATAGCTTGATCTTGATTTCAAATTTCATGATTGTTTAATTAAAGATCTTATTGGTTATATGAACTTCTTGATGCAGTCAGGGCAAATATATTTCTACAATACAAGGACTCAAAAGAGGACATCAAGGGATCCAAGATCAAGCACCGACCCATCAACTCCTGCTCATATGAGCTTAGACCTTGAACTCAATTTGCCATGCGGTTCTACGGGAAGGAATCAAATTGGTGAAAGCGTCACCAAGCTTAATTCTGGCAGCACCTCATCAAGCTCTATCACAAATAATCAGTTCATGAATTCAAGCGCAACAAAGAACAACAACAACAACAACAACAACAACGCCGTAGGCCTCTCGCGATCACCGTCATGGTTGACCTTCGAAGGAGAGCAAGAGGAGATGGTAACAGCAGTATGCAAGAAATGCCACATGCTGGTTATGATGAGCAAGTCTTCACCTACATGTCCAAACTGCAAATTCATGCACTCTCCAGAGCAAAGCACCCCAACCCTTTTCAAGAGAAGTCTAAGGCTTTTATGTTAAGATCGATCAAGAATTGCGATGATCATCATGGCGCTTATTGATTAGTATCGTCTATGGTGCAGAACAGAGGTCAAACCTTGATGTGATCTCTGTTCAACCCTCAATTAGCTTTCGTTTCTCCCATGCACCTTCTCTGTGAAAAAGAAATGATCACATAAGAGGGGGTAAAATAGATGCAATACTGCTTTATCGTGTTAGATATACTGGTACATATTTCTCCAAGAAAAAAGCTGCTTGTATGAGCTCTTCCTGCCTTTGGTTATCATGCATAATGCATTTTAAGTGCATAATCCATCTCCTCCTCCTCTTGCTGGTTTAATTAACTTGCATTTCAGTGATAATAGAGCTGATTATGATTGACAATACGAGCTTTTAATTTATCACTAACCAAGTTTGCGTTAATAAATATCAACTGTCGCTGCAACCATATTAGTAACTACCGACATCGTCACAATCTAACTCATTTCCTTTTCACCTGGGATATATATCTATTCCAACTAACCCCGGACCGTGGGGGGAAGATGTGGCCCTCAAGTCCCTTTCGTTAACCAAGTTATTCGGAGCTCTTTAAGTCTGAATACGATTTAAGGACTTCACTGAGGAAAACGAGGGTGATCTTATCGAAATTATAGGAAAGTAAAAATTGAATGAGGAAAACTTTAGTAAATATGTATTTTGGGGATAAATGGCTAAGGAGTTATGTAGAAAATAAAATATATTTTTGGGATAAAACTATAAATTTACTCATCATTCTCATACAAAATTCATTTTTCAAGCATGCTTGATTTGTTTTTTATTTTGCATGAAAAAATGGTTGTTGTTTTGGACGAAAATGATGAATWAATAAATAAATTTATTCTCAAAATACATTGCATTTTCCACATGAACTCATTGCCATTTGACTTTAGGAAGGACGGAGGGTGGCAGAATGATTATGTTGAAACTTTGTGACAAAAATGAGAAATTTAATTAAGATTTTATTACAATTTCAGGACAAATTTGAGATTAATCCTCATTTAAATCTTAAATCGGTACTTTACTTTTGGTAAATCCACCTACAACCCAAGTCCAGATACGATAGATCCACTAATGCCACTAGACCTGGCCCAATGGGTAGAAAGAAATAAAGGGCCCATGGTTCGTTAAGCCTCAAGATTGAGGGCTAGGAAACTTTAGCCAATTAGTGATTTGAAATGGGCTGCCGCCTACTAACAATATAAATAGCGAAAGCACGTTAACGAAATTTTCCCTCGCTTGCTCGGAAGTTTTTCGTAACAGAAAAGAGAAGCTGGTAAGAGAAGCACCCATGGAGGAGTTTAATACAGCTGAATTACAAAACCAAGCTCCCAAAATCGATTCAGCAAACGCAATCCGCTGCGCTAAAGTCGTTCGTCTGCTCTCTGATCTCCGACATTTCTCCACTGATGAAGATGAATCCGCTAAGGTCATCTCCTCTCTGTGTATACATATTATATATTTGATCTGTCATGATTCATGTTGTTGAAATCGGAAAATTAATGATTGAGTTTCAGAAGGAAGTTGCTGCGGAGCTAAAGAAAGAGTTGATGAAGATAGAGAGACAGTTATTGAAGGAGCGAGAGAACAATAAAAGGAGGAGACTCGACAGCGCGATGGAGTTATGCATATGGATCGTCATTTTCTTCTTTCTCTGGAATATCTGTATATTCCTCTTCTTCGATTTTCCCCATCACTATTAGCACCATCACCAACTGAGTACTTTCCAATAGTCAAGTGTTTTTTAATTGTCCAATTCTGTATTTTAAGTTCGAGATCAGCTTTATTAAGAGCGAACAGGTTTCAAAATGTGAACAATGATGTTTTTTGAATTTCACATCTACAGAGTTCGAATTCTTTCCTCGATTGATRGAATTTCAATCAAATCCACATCAATTTCCTTCTTTCTCTTTCTTTATTTTTTTCTCTAATTGGAAAATGGTAATTTGTCTCTGTTTCTGGCTTGTATGTCTAAATATTGGTGTTATTTACATTAGCCATTTCAAGTTTCCTATGGAATCTATTAATTTTACTTTTCTCCTTAATCTTGTTTCGGTACTAGACATTCTTCGTTAACATGCTAAGAATATTTTCAAGACTTTCCAACCAATCTAGCTGAAGCGTTCAATTCTACTGATGCCTTCCCGTTCTAACTACTGCATTATGGAATGTACTTCATAGTATGGAAACCTGGAGACTTTTGAAGCAATACCACTGGAACCAGAACATGTGCATGCATAACTGCAACCTGGAACACAATCTAAACCATAGATACTTGGCTTTGAAGTGTGCTAAGATCTTTTTCGCATTTGGGTGGAAGTATTGGATTCGTATATAGCATTGGTTCAGTTTTGGAAGATATGATAGATCTTAAAAGGGAATGAATGGAGAAAAACAGACCTTGCCCTTGAAAGGGATGATAAATATGGAAGAAGCTACTCAAGCAGGCTTGATTTGGCTACAAATTTATGCAAGAATGATGAGTTCTAAAAGGTGATCGTGTGCCTAAAATGAAAGAGGAAGAGAGTTAAAATCGATTGATCAGTTTCTGAAGTATGCTGCTACTACAAGTGAAGTATATACCAGTGAAGTTTGGATTTTAGGAATTCCTTCTTCAAAAATTCCTTTCAAAGAAACATAGAAGAAAGAAAAAAACTACATTTTTTTTTTCCCCTTCTGCAGTGGTGTCCGTGGCTTTGCCCCAGCTAATCCAATTTGTTTCTCGGTTGGATTCCTTGAGCAGGATGAATTTTTCAGCAGATTTCGACTCATACACAGAACTTAAATTAGGGACTTCTGATTAAGAGAAACGAGTTCCTTTTACGCGATGTCTATATATATATATATATATTACTAATACATCACTTATTATTCAATGATAAATACTTTTAATTAATTGAATTACAACATTATGACTAAAACAAAATATCTTTTGAAAGCTCTCATTATCCTTTGGAGAATGTCAATTGCAAACTGTGACCAAATTTACGAATATGAATGATGAATTCATATTCATATCCTTTTAGGTTTCTTGCATTTTCAGAGAAGGATTATCAGTATAGTCGATTTAGAAAAGGAAAAAAAAAGTGAAATTTAAAATTAGAATCACATGATATTGAAAGATACCAAACAAGTGACTTTTAATAATTTTTAATAGATGAAAGTCATTTCCAATTTAGACTAAGTTAATCATGGACAAAGAGAGTAGTCGATATTTCAATGTGTACTGATTATCTTGACCCTTGGATGCTGGTCCTGACCCCATCTAAAGATGTTGATGTGATTTGAAAATTAGTGTGAAGAATGCAACCCCTCATCACATCACTCGTCCCACCATTGTCGTCTTTAGTTTCTATTCCTGCCTAAGATAATATTATTTTATATGAAGAAATATCTCCAAAAAAAAAAAAAAATTGAGCGGCTCCAAATTATTTATACGAATAATTGCAATTATGCATATAAGTAATTTGGGGCCGTGTAATTTTTGCAGAGCAACTTTATTACATGTGATGTACTTGTGTATAAACATATGCATCAATTAGAATAATATCATTTTATAGGGAAATGATATTCAAATTGTAACCCATGTGGAGGTGAATAAGCCCTACTTCAGCAACCCCGGTCTTCCTCTGCTACTCTCTTCTTCGTATAAATAACCATTTGGAGCCATCTTAAGTTAAAACCAAAAAAAAGAAACAATATCTTATTCCATTGCCATGGAAAAATCTCAGTTCAAATGCATTTTGGTTCTTTTACTTGCGTCCTTGTGTTATCTGAAGGGGGCTTCATCTTCTGCTGTAGAGGCAGAAGCTCTTCTCCAGTGGAAAGCCAGTTTTATAAACCAGAACAATCCCTTCTTGGCTTCATGGAGTAATCAGTCCATCAATGGCACCAATTCAACTGAAGCAAGTACAGCCCATGCACTTGGTTTGGTGTTTCATGCTTCGGTAGAAACGTAAGTAGGTTGAACCTCTCAAATTCTGGTGTTCATGGTACTCTCTACAACTTTTCCTTCTCTTACCTTCCAAATCTTGAATATCTCGATTTGAGCATGAATGAACTCTTTGGGAGCATACCACCTCAAATGGGCAATTTTACTAAATTGACTTTTTTGTATGTTCATGTAAATCAACTATCTGGTTCGATTCCGAGAGAGTTGGGTAATTTGAAACTCCTTCGTGAGTTGGTACTTGTCAAGAATCAACTCGAGAGTCTCATTCCTAATTCATTGGGTAASTTAAGTAACTTGCAAGCTCTAGGTCTTCACATGAACCATCTCTTTGGCTCCATCCCTAGTTCATTTGGTAATTTAGATAATTTAGGTATTCTATCTCTATACGGGAACTATCTTTCTGGCCCCATTCCAAGTTCATTGGGAAATTGTACTAGATTAACTATTTTGTATGTTCAAGAAAATCAATTATCTGGTTCAATTCCGGAAGAGTTGGGTAATTTAAAACTCCTTCGTAAGTTGGTACTTGTCAAGAATCAACTCAAGGGTCCCATTCCTAATTCATTAGGTAAGTTAAGTAACTTGCAATCTCTAGGTCTTCACATGAACCATCTCTTTGGCTCCATTCCCAGTTCATTTGGTAACTTAAATAATTTGGGGATTCTATCTCTATACGGGAATTATCTCTCTGGCTCCATTCCTAGTTCATTGGGAAATTGTACAGGATTAACTAATTTGTATGTTCAAGAAAATCAATTATTTGGTTCAATCCCGAGAGAGTTAAGTAATTTGAAACTCTTGCATAATTTGGTACTTAAAAATAATCAACTAGAGGGTTTCATTCCTGATTCATTGGGTAATTTAAGTAACTTGCAAGGTCTAGGTCTTGGCATGAACCGTCTCTCCGGCTCCATTCCTAGTTCATTGGGTAATTGTACTAAATTGACTATTGTGCATGCTCAAAAAAATCAATTATCTGGTTCAATTCCAAGAGAGTTTGGTAATTTAAAAATCCTTCGTGATTTGGTATTTTTTCAAAATAAAATGGAGGGTCCCATTCCGAATTGGTTGGGTAATTTAAGTAGCTTGAAAAGTCTAGATCTTAGCGATAACCATTTCTATGAAACCATCCCTAGTTCTTTGGGTAATTTAATTAATTTGAAAGTTCTATATCTCCACAAGAACCATCTCTCTGGCACCATCCCTACTTCATTAGGTAACCTAAATAATTTGGAACTTCTATATCTCCAAAATAACCATCTCTCTGGCACCATCCCTAGTTCATTAGGTAACCTAAATAATTTGAAAGTTCTATATTTCCACGAGAACCATCTCTCTGGAACCATCCCTAGTACATTTTGTAATTTAACTAATTTGGAAGAGATAAATCTCTCCACCAACGATCTCTATGGTCCCATCCCGCAAGATTTGGGGAGACTGATGAAATTGAAATATATGCAACTCAATAACAATACGCTCTCTGGTCATTTGCCCGAACATCTTTGCCAGAATGGAGCACTAGAAATTATTTGCATAGCTTACAATAGATTGACTGGTCCAATCCCGAGAAGCTTGAAGAACTGCTCGAGTTTATTAAGAGTTCGGTTTGATAAAAACCAGCTTACTGGGAACCTCTCCGAGATGTTAGGAGTCTATCCGCACTTGAATTACATGGATCTCAGCATCAATAACTTCTATGGTGAACTCTCAAGAAAKTGGGGCAAGTGCAAGAACTTGACGGCACTGCGAATCTCCAATAACAACATCACAGGTCCCATACCTCCAGAATTTGGGGATTTAATTCAACTGGAAGTGCTCAATCTTTCTTCAAATCAGTTAGTTGGAGAGATTCCAAAGGAATTTGGAAAACTCACTTCTATGATAAATCTCCATTTGCAGGGCAACCAACTATCAGGCATTATACCTTATGAGTTGGGATTACTGACAAGATTACTTTCTCTTGACCTGTCCTCAAACTCCTTGAGGGGGTCGATGCCGGGAAACATAGGAGTTTTCCAGCAACTYTATTCCTTGAACTTGAGTAACAATGCTTTCAGCRGAAACATTCCGGATGAGATGGGAAAGTTAACTACACTTTCCCTTCTGGATCTAAGTTCTAATTTCTTCACAGGCGGAATCCCATCGGAATTTCAAAGGTTGAAGAGTCTGGAAATGTTAAATCTTTCCCATAACAACCTCAGCGGTTCCATTCCGGAGGGTTTGGGAGGCCTTCCCGGCTTGCTACATATTGATATATCTTTCAATAACTTAGAGGGTCCCCTCCCAAACGGCAAAGCATTTGTTAATGTCTCGATTGAACAATTAAAGGGGAACAAAGGCTTGTGTGGCAATGTTTCAGGGTTACAACCTTGCCAGCATCCTTATTCCATTGGAAAGCATGGGAAAAAGAAGGGCCATAAACTTCCCATCATCGTTGCACTCCCTCTCTTTGGAGGACTGATACTTCRTTGCGCTTTAGCTGGAGTTCTTGTTTTATTTTGTCAGCCCCGAAAAATAAATCTGAATGTCAAAGATACAGATATAAAGGATGGAAATTTATTTTCCATATGCACATTCGATGGCAAAGAAATGTACAGAAGGATCTTAGAAGCCACAGAGGAGTTCAGTGAATCTTTCTGCATAGGAGAAGGAGGTTATGGGAAGGTTTACAAGGCGGATCTCTCATCAGATGACAAAGTTGCAGTAAAGAAGCTTCGTTCCTCTTCCGAGACGGCAGATCATAATGGATTCTTGAATGAGATAAGGGCCTTGACAATGATCAAGCACCGAAACATCGTTACACTTCTGGGTTTCTGCTCAAGTGCTCAACACTCATTTTTAGTGTACTAGTACCTTGAAGGTGGATGCCTAGCCAGAATTCTGAATTCGGAAGAAGAAGCAAAGAGGCTGGATTGGCTAAAGAGATTGAATATCATTAAGGGCATTGCCCAAGCTTTGGCTTACATGCACCATGATTGCTCACCACCAATTGTTCATCGAGACATATCAAGCAATAATATTTTGCTAGATGCAGAATATGAGGGTCGTGTTTCAGACTTTGGGACTGCAAAACTCTTGAAGCTGGACTCCTCTAACCAGAGCACAGTGGCAGGCACATATGGATACATTGCACCAGGTAACAGGAGTTTCCTTTTACTAGGGTACATATACCTTGCAAATATACCCCATGCACATATAAGTCTTCACGYCGAATTTCTCTCTTGCAGAGCTTGCCTACACTATGAAAGTAACTGAAAAGTGTGATGTGTATAGCTTTGGTGTCTTGGTGTTGGAAGTAATCAAAGGKAAGCATCCTGGAGACTACATTATGGAACTAACATCACTGTCAACTGAAAACATACAACTGATGAACTTGCTCGACGAAAGACTCTTGTATCCTACTCGTGAAGTTCAAAATGTTCWGATCTCCATCATCGAACTTGCCGGGGCGTGTCTAAATGCAAATCCTCAGTCTAGGCCGTCGATGCTGATTATTTCTAGCTTCCTGTTAAAATGTTTTCCTTGTCAGCGTCAGTGACAAAGGGTTTCAGTAACATAATCATTTTCATGCTATCTGTTATTGATTATCAGGGGTCTGACCATTTATTTGTTCTCCCATTTTCGTTAATCGAAGCAAGGCTTCACAACAGCAGATGATAAACGGGATCTCCAAGAAGAGTTAGAACCAAGATARATAGCCTGGAAGAAATGAATTCTTCTTAACGATAAATTGGCTGTTCAGTTTGTTCTGTTTAAGATCCTTTTTCCGACAGCCGATGTATAGCATTTTTTAGTTTTCCGTAGACAAAATGAAGCTGCAGATCCTTTCTCCAACAAGAAAAATTAAAAAAAAATTAATAATCAAGAAAAAAGAAGGTGCAAATCTCATAATATTACGTGTAACCATTAATCTCATAATCACGAGCATGYTGATTAATGAAGAACTTAATCGAAATAAGTTTAGATTTCATTGGCTAATATTTAGTGCCGTCCAATTAACACTAGGCTTTGTCTGACCTTACAAAGCAAATGGAAAAATCAATGTTTTGGCCCCTCCTCATCTACTATAGCCATGCAAGGATGAAAAAATCATTATTTCTTTGTTAATTTTTCAAACCGGCCGCTGATTGTCGTTGTTATTATTCAAGTAGACCATATGGAACCTAAACCAACACAATACCAAAAGACATTTAATGCCAAAAADGCAAAGCGACACCCAACTCCCAAAACACCTTTGAAACGGGAAAGCTTAGCATGTTATTAGGACCAAAGACTCCAAGACTATGGAAGCCGAAAAGGCCCACTAGATAATATATCAGCTGATATTCGTGATGGAGCTAAAAAATTAATTTTCGCATACCAAATAGTCTTTTAGGAGGTCAAATTATACATTTTCAATTTTGAAAATCAAACTTTAAATTTTTTATATGTATAAAAGTTAATTTGTAGACATCTTGGGGGGCTCTCCACTAGTGGCTGAGAAGATACATATATTGGTGGATGTCGTTAAAGCTTGCAATTAAAAGAAAAATTTTGGATCATTAAAAGTACTCGCGTACTCATCCACTTGTAATGTAAAATTGCAAGATAATTTTATGATGACATAATTCATATTGTGTTAAGGTCAAGAGGTCAGACGATGAGTTTTGTTGGAAAAAAATTGCATATTAAAAGCCCTAGTAAATTTAGCTTCATTCACCATTTTATTTTTGTTGTAAAAATTAGTTTTTTTTTTTTTTTTGTATTGGTTTTAAGTGGAATACATATATATAATTCGGGCCAATAAAAATGGAGTTTTAAAGGTGACCGGGTACCTAAAGGAAAAGAGGATGTATACATAAGTAAAATTTGGATTTCAGAACCAACTTAAGATACAGATTAAAATTCATAAACTAAAATCAGATATTTGGTATTATTGAAAGAATTGAGAAACAATTAAGAACCAATTGGTCAAAGATCACTCAAGAATCATTGGCATATGACGCAGTTAGAAAGTAATAGGATTTACAAATGATAAATTCGAGAGACTAAATCTGAAAAACTCGAACCCATTCAAAAAAATTTGGAAAACATATCGAATTTAATCAATAATAATACGAAGTAATGAAAAAACTATAGGCATGAACGTTCCTTACATCGGGAAAACACTAGTCCTAATTCAAAAAGGATCCGAAGCCTAATTAATAAAATAAGAAAATTAATAAAAAATCTAAAAAGCCATAAAAATTTCAATTTGAGGCCCTAAATGACCTCGGATGCCTAAAAATCCTCTTATATAATTACAAAACAACGTGACTTACTCGTCTCACCATTTCCTTTCTGAAAATGTATCATATTTAGAATTATAAAATCGAGGGCTAGACGTATAAATTTATCATTTTATCATTTTTCTTCAATTATTTTATATCATACGCTATCCATTCTACGACACCAGAACATTCCTTTCCTGTGAATTTTGTTCCTTCCTCAAAATCCTTCCAAAGAAATAACAAATAAGGAGCGTGAATTTGAGGAGGTGCAATTTATATYTACAAACTGTAGTCATTTAAACAGTTTAAATTAAAGAAATAGATGATCACTTTTGATAATGTGCATGAAATTGATTACACACAGTGAGGGTACTGTAACTCTACTGTTTTAAAGTCTAATAAATTGTCAAGGAAGAAACACTTTTCCTATTTAGACTGAGCTAGTGGAGACTAGTCCATCTTGCACTATCTTGATCTTTCGATGCCGGTCGTCCTGACCTTGCCAAGTCATGCCCAGTCTTTAGGATATATTCGAATTTGACTTTTTGTAAATAAGAATTTTTTTGCATTGATAAAAGCTTTTCCATTAAAACGTGAGAAAATAAAAAGAAATTTTAAAAAATGACTTTTCTATTTATTTCTTAAATAAAAAATTTTTTCATTGAAAAATTATTTGAATCGAGAAATAGGAGTTTTGATTTTGTTGAAGATCGTAGATTTTTATTTGTTAGAGGAAATTCTTTTCATTGAAACAAGATTTTCTCAATAAAAAATAATACAAATAATATGATACTATCGTTTTATATGTGATTAGGATAGATGTGAATAAACGATCCACGCTCCTATAGAAATTACTCCGCCCTGGGTCAGGTAGACCAAGTCTTCCTGAGCTACTTTCCTCTTAGTTGGTAGAATACAATATTGCTTCTTAGTAGGAATAATCATTTGGAGCCATCTTAGGCTAAAACAAAGGAGAAACAATATTTTATTCCTTTGCCATAGAAAACTCTCACTTCAAATGTAATTTGGTTCTTTTACTTGCGTCCTTGTGTTATCTGAAGGGTGCACCATCTTTTGCTGAAGATGCAGAAGCTCTTCTCCATTGGAAAGCTAGTTTTATAAACCAGAACCATCCCCTTTTCAGTTCATGGAATCTGCAATCCATCAATGGCACCAATTCAACTCAAGCAAGTACCAGCCCGTGCACTTGGTTCGGTGTTTCATGCCTTGATGGAAGTATAAGTAGGTTGAATCACTCAAATTCTGGTGTTCGTGGTACTCTCTACAATTTTCCATTCTCTTACCTTCCAAATCTTGAATATCTTGATTTGAGCATGAATGAACTCTTTGGGAGCATACCACCTCAAATGGGCAATCTTACTAGCTTGACTATTTTGTGTATTCATTTGAATAAACCATCTGGTTCAATTCCGAAAGAGTTGGATAATTTAAAACTCCTTCGCAAATTTAAACTTCTTAAAAATCAACTTGAGGATTCCAATCCTGATTCATTGGGTAATTTAAAAAACGTGCAAAGTCTAGGTCTTGACAGGAACCTTCTCTCTGGCTCCATCCCTAGTTCATTTGGTAATTTAAGTAACTTGGTAGATCTAAGTCTCAATGTGAACCATCTCTCTGGGTCTATCCCTAGTTCATTTGATAACTTAAGTAATTTGGAAGTTTTACTTCTCGGCACAAACAATCTCCATGGAACCATCCCGCAAGGTATCGGGAGATTGACGAAATTGAAACGCATGAAACTCACTAACAATACACTTTCTGGTCATCTACCCGAACATCTTTGCCAGAATGGAAGAGTAGAAATCATCACRGTAGCTTACAACAGATTGACTGGCGAAATCCCGAGAGGCTTGAAGAACAGCACAAGTCTATTAAGAGCTCGCTTTGATAAAAACAAGTTTACTGGAAACCTCTCAGAGATGTTAGGAGTCTATCCATAGTTGAATTACATGGATCTCAACACCAATAACTTCTATGGTGAACTCTCAAGAAACTGGGGCAAGTGCAAAAACTTGACTGGACTGCGGGTTGATAATAACAGCATCACAGGTCCCATACCTCCAGAATTTGGAGATTTAGATGAACTGGAAATGCTCAATCTTTCTTCAAATCAGTTAGTTGGAGAGATTCCAAAGGAATTTGGAAAATTCATTTCTATGTTACATCTCCATTTGCGAGGCAACTAACTATCAGGCATTATACCTTTTGAGTTGGGATTACTGACAAAATTACTTTCTCTTGACCTGTCCTCAAAACTCCTTGAGTGGGTCGACTCCGGGAAGCATAGGAGATTTCCAACAACTGTAGTCCTTGAACTTGAGTAACAATGCTTTAAGCCGAAACATTCCGGATGAGATGGGAAAGCTAATTACACTTTCACTTCTGGATCTAAGTTGTAATTTATTGACAGGAGGAATACCATCGGAATTTCAAAGTTTGGGGAGTCTGGAAATGTTGAATCTCTCCCATAACAACCTCAGCGGTTTCATTCCAGATGATTTGGGAGGCCTTCCTGGCTCACTACATATTGATATATCTTTCAATAACTTTAGAGGTCCCCTCCCAAATGGCAAAGCATTTGTTAATGTCTCGATAGAACAATTAAAGGGGAACAAAGGCTTGTGCGAGAATGTTCCATGGTGACAACCCTGCCAGCATCCTTATTCCATTGGAAAGCATGGGAAAAAGAAGGGCCATAAACTTCCCATCATCGTTGTACTCCCTCTCCTTTGAGGACTGATACTTCTTTGCGCCTTATTTGGAGTTCTCGTTTTATTTTGTCAGCCCCGAAAAATAAATATGAAGGTCAAAGATACAGATATAAAGGATGGAAATTTATTTTCCTCATGCACATTCGATGGCAAAGAAATGTACAGAAGGATCTTAGACGCCACAGAGGAGAGTTCACTGAATCTTTCTACATAGGAGAAGGAGGTTATGGGAAGGTTTACAAGGCGGATCTCTCATCAGATAAAAAAGTTGTAGTAAAGAAGCTTCGTTCCTCTTCCGAGACGGCAGATCATAATGGATTCTTGAATGAGATAAGGGCCTTGACAATGATCAAGCACCTAAACATCGTGAAACTTCTAGGTTTCTGCTCAAGTGCCCAATACTCATTTTTAGTGTACGAGTACCTTGAAGGAAGTTGCCTAGCCAGACTTCTGAATACGCAAGAAGAAGCAAAGAGGCTGGATTGGTCAAAGAGAGTGCATGTCATTAAAGGCATTGCGCAAGCTTTGGCTTACATGCACCATGACTGTTCACCGCCCATTGTTTATCGAGACATGTCAAGCAATAATATTTTGCTAGATTCAGAATATGAGGGTCGTGTTTCAGATTTTTGGGACTGCAAAACTCTGAAGCTGGACTCTCTAACCAGAGCACAGTGGTGCAGGGCACATATGGATACCATTGAACAGTTACAGGATTTCCTTTAACTAGGGCATCAAATACCTTTTGCAAATATACCTGCATGCACATTATAAGTCTTCGCACGAATTTCTCTTTGCAGACCTTCCTCACTATGAAAAGTACTGAAAAGTGCGATGTGTCATAGCTTTGGTGCATTGGTGTGGAAAGTAAATCAAAGGAAAGCATCTTGAGAGCTACATTATGGAACTAACATCACTGTTCAACTGAAAACATACAACTGATGAACTTGCCTCGGACGAAAGACTCCTTTGTATCCTACTCTTGAAGATCAACTAATGTTCTGATCTCCTTCCTCAGTCCTAGGGCCGTCGATGCAGATTGATTTTCTAACTTGTTATGGCAGGTTCTCGTGTCAGCGGTAGTGGCCATGCGCAGAGGATCCAGGCTTTTTGTTTTT
>MEJB01000017.1:3503751-3545191 GCA_001752375.1 Rhazya stricta
AGGCCATGTCAAAATAGCTAAAGGCAAAGCCCAGGATGAAAATCTATACAGTAATATTCACGCATACAAAGTCAACTTAATTCATCACAATAGAAGARATATGTTTGAAAGGATGTTGAGCTACATACATAGTTACTCGAAGACCAGTTCACAAGTACCCGAAGAGTGGAACATGGCAACAATAAGCAGCTCTTGCATCCAATTTGAGAGATGCATGATAAATGGGCAGGGGAAACAGTATCCTAGCACCCCAACAAGCTAGTTGACTAGAACCGAGTTTTGCGTTCCCCTTACAATACGAAGTACGAAATCTGCAGATACTTGGCTCTAACATGTATGCCTACATATTCACAAATTCTGAAGTTCATCCCCCATTTGGCCAGAGTTTTTTCTTGGATTATGGCCGCCTTTGACCAAAACTTTTATATGCAGCAGCATATTTCGATTACAAAGATAACAGGGAGAAGCAACTGATAAGCAATTTAAAAAACAATGCAGATTTCCTCACACAAGGCATGGGGAAAAGGTAAGGAAAGCTCATGCGGGCCTTCAGAGTACTYGGAGAACAATCTCAGAAGATATTTTCKCCTGAAAAAAGAAAAGAAAAAATGTAGTTGGTCTGAGGGATTCAGTATAAGTAATGTGTACAAACTTTTTAGCCCAGAACGAAGGAAATAACAAAGTTACAGTCAATTGGAACGGAAAGGGAATGATATATCATATACAATACATATCTAGTCGATTACATGATTGCTATGTGACAACAAAATTTGTAATGGAAAGGTAAAAAAGATTCCATTCAATGAAAAGCCAATAAAGACCATTTCAGATATCTAAACATTTCTGATGAGCCTCACGTTACAGCAGCAAGCACAGCTGACAAGCATGGAAAACTGAAAAAGATAAAGTGAAGGAGCATTTATGAAAAACTGCTCCATGGAAACCACTGTTAGGTCACTGTTTGAGCAAAAGGTCTAGATAGGTTCAACGTCTCGTAGCCAAGCATCGGTTCTCCAGACGGTAACTCTTTTTTAAACAAATTTTAAACATTATCTGAAGCGGCAAGTAACGTTACGAACCATGATCTTTGATCAACCATACTGTGGCTTAGATGAGATGGACGTAGTGCATATGAGGAAAATTTTCCAAGTCTAACTTAGCAGACCAAAATGCATTTCCATTTTCTTATCTTAAGCCGAGACATGAAGAGAGAACTAATAAGAGCACACCCAATCAGAGACCTTACATGTAAACTTTCATCAGCTATATCATGATAATTACTCGTCACTCATATAGAAATCGCATTTCTATTTTCCAAATATGACTTTCCATGACAACAGGTTGAAAAAAGAGAAAGGTTAGAACTAAATTACAAAGTTTTACTCAAGGATTTTTCTTAACCTACCTAACTCAGGTTTCCTCGGCCATTGTAGAGAGTACGAAGGACTTGAAGGATCAACATCTTGATCTCTCTCCTATTCTATTTGTAGCATAGAAAATGAATATCAAGTTCAACAATTTTGTGTACTCGAACAAGTATTGAGATGCGTAAAAAGAAATAATCCATAAGCATGAGCAAAATCAGCACAAAGTTAATCAGTTTGATTAATATATTAGCTGCTATAGATAGTACCGCTAATCAAATGCATAGGGATCATCTGCATAAGGATTCAATGATCCCTCTGAAAATAGATCACCAATATTGGAAGGCTTCGGCTGAATCCGTCCCTTAGTCTCCTACAGCGGGAATGAAACTAGTGAAGTTTCCACAGTTCAAGAAATACTGTGACACTGATGTTACAATGAGCATTTCTATTTAGTAGAAGATTGCTCCTCATATATATGTCATTTGCTTAAGATAAATAAACTGAAAAGCTACAATGTAACTCTATTTGCTGAAAAAGTTAACTGACACCTCTGTTTCAGTTTATGAGCGTTACCTTTGGTTTTGATGTATTAGCAATCACAAGAATTCCAAAATAAAGATTGATTATCACCAATGCAACATTCCAGAAAAGAGAATATTTTGAAGATGATATTTATGTGGTCATGTCAATCACAAGAAAAGTAATTGGAATATATGCTTTTTTCCTGGGAATAGCATGATAACAATCTCGAACAGCTGAAATGCTAGACAACCACGAATAAGAAGGTTAATTGTTCTGCAATTTGATTACCTTGACAAGATGTCTGGGAGTAATTGCAAGTGGTGTTTCCCCTTTTTTACGCTTTCTTGGGTCCTGTAGTAACAAACAGAATTATTTGGACAATGGGAATGCAATKGAAGCCTTACTGCATCTAACAATGCAAAAATAGTTGTAAGTTAAACAAATGCACATACCCCAAACATGACAGTACTTTTCGTCTTTCTTCTTTTCGTAATTGTTCCACCATTTGATGTTTCAACTTCATATTCACGATGTGTTACCTGCTTTAGAATGAGTAAAAAGGGAAAGTAATGCCATTTTTAACTAATTGGTTTAACCATAGAGTTTAATAGATTGGAAAACTGCTAACTAAAACTTAGATGACAAGAAAGCAAGTGTAACAAAGGAAGCAGGGAATGATGTATGTCACCTACTTCTCATTGATGGCTCACAAGTTGCTATTACTTTCTCAAATATTCTTACCCTTCCCTCCCACGTTACATGCCGAATAAGGTCTCCTAGTTCTCAAGTAAAACTACACCACTCCTATCATTGCCTTTCCGCATTCGCAGGCACAATCAAGCTGACCATAAAACAGCCAACAGATATGAATCACTGCAATAGCCCAATGTACTTACCTTCCTACTGTGCTTAGAAAGATTCACAGCACTTCCTGTGTTCCCCTTCTCAACTTTTCTCAGCAAGTTTGACACAGGTGTTTGAGTTGTTCTCAGGTAAGGTGAGCGCTACAAGTAAATTATCATACTTTTTTCAGCAACACAGAAGTACTTGAAGATTATTATGATACTGAAAGCAATAAATTTCAAGGCACAACAACTTCAAACTTTCCTTATCACCTTCTCTTTAACTACTGTTCTTTCCAAAGCATGATGACTTCTTTTGCCACTTCCGGATTTTCTCATCTTGGCGGATGATATGGAGTAGGTCTGTAGGTTATGAACATTTTGGAACTTTCAATAATACAATAGATAACAATTCTCACTCTTAAAAGCATCAAAAAGATTGACCCCTATCTTTCTTTCGAAACAAATCCAAAAAAAGAAAAAAGAAAAAAGAAAAAAAAAGGCACTGGAAAGGGAAAAAAATATACTTGAAGTATACTTGAGCATGCATGAGAAACCCAAGTATGAAAAGAAAATTAATACATGTAGGTTTGCTCTCTTCAAGATCGCATATACTAATCTGAGTTGGCGGATAGAAGATATCAATGATCTATCTCATGATTTTGCTGAAAAGTGAAACAGAATCTAGCATTGAAATTTCCAAGAACATACAATGYCCAAGGTTCGCTACAGCAAGAACCATCACTTGATACTCTTCTTCATTCTATTTTACATGATAGCATTTAACTCCAAATAATGTTTTATGAGCCTCAGTGCCATGTYAATAAGAACATCTAGGCCACAAAGTCATTTTTATTTCAAATTTGAAAGTTTACATTGGTTCCTTTTTGGAGGAACTGTTAACGTTGGAACATATTTTAGACATCCCAAAATAGCAAGTGCATCATATAAATAAAAGGGAGGGGGGGAAGGGGGGGTCAGTGGGAATATCAGTAAGTACTAATTAATACTTCATTGACAACAATATCTAGTTTTGCATCCGTCAGCCTAAATTTAAATCAAACAATTTGCCAACATATATAAAACTAGAATATTCCCTACTAGGCAGTAAAACAGAGTCTGTGAGTTGCAGGAGACCCAAAGGAGGAAGGATGAGAGGAAATGAAAGAGTTTCATTCTGAGGGATCAGTGCATATTCCTGTTATTCACAGTTAGAAAGAAAAAGAAAAGAAAAGGAGAGACCTTTTTTGAGGTCACTTCCTGATCATCTTGTGGATTGTCACCCATGACTTTCCACTGCAACTGCAGTAAAGCCCTCTGCCTCTCTTCCTGAGACACACCATCATCATTGTAAGGCAACAGAAAGAATCAGTTCAAGTTATAAAGCAACTAGGATATACTTTGGCCTTCTGTATATCCAACTCCTCTTGCAGTCTCCTAAGCTCATCTTCATGCTCACGACTTAAAGCTTTTAACTGGTCTTCATGTTCATTCTGTAGCAACATTGTTTTCTGGGAAAATTCATGCATTTCAACAACAAACTGAGTGCAAATCATCAAGAATAATTTGCTCAATCAATGTCATAAGAAATATAGTATGAACCTCTCTCAAATCATTTTCAGCTTGAAGCCGAGCATGCTTTAGTTCTTCACCGTGTTTGGATATAAGATTTAGTTCTTTCTTATCATGCTCCTGTTGAATACGGCTAATCTACAAAGTGCAACATGTTAATTCAGTTTCATCATCTTCATGCTTTAATTCCTCAAAATAACAAAAGGAATTGACACCAAGATGTAAAGCAAGCAAAATCCCATCTTCAGAATCAGTTACTGTCTTTCAGCCAAGTATATGCAACAAGGGAGAAAGAGTCTTGAAATAAATGGAATATAGATCTTTCTTCAACATACCAAAGCTTCATGTTCTTCTTGTACCCACAACAAGTACTGCCTAGATTCTTCTTTGGATTCTTCAAGTCTTTGCTGACACTTCATTTCCATTTCTCCAATAACTTTATCAGTCTAAAGGCCGAAGTTAGAAACTTATTGCAAGCATGAAACCATTTTATAGAAAACATAAATATCACACCTTTTCTTTCTCAAGATTAATGCTTTCKAGCTTCTCCAACTCATACTTCCTCCGAATATCATTAATGGCCTGAAAAAGCTCCCATAGTCAACTGAAAGAAAATCAAGAGAAAGCAACTCTAACATAATCTCTAAAAAGGATTGTAATGAGAGACTTGACCTGATCATTTTTCAGAGATATTTCCTTCAAATGCTTCGACAATTCCAACTGTTTACTTTCTAACATCTGGTCATATTGCTTCTTAGCTTCAGTAAGCTTAGTTTCAGCATCAGTTAGAAATGCCTGAATCTAGAAAGACAGATCAAAAAGTTATAGGCATTCAGGAGTAGCAAATAGATGAAACAAAAATCAAATATCTAACTGAAGAACCTCTGCTTTCTGATCCTCCAATTTCTTCTCTCGGTCCTTGAGGCCCATAACAAGCCTGCCATTCTCCTCCAGTGTATCAGTAAGCTGACTAACTTGTTTCTCCAATAAATATACATTTTCCTCATGCTTCTCAATCTCTTTCTTCAAAACATCAATTTCATCTTGTTTTTGGTTTACATTTGCTTCTAGTTTCTCTGAATGATCTTTGTTATTGATTTCTAATTCAGAAAGTTCGAACATCAAATCTTGCTGCAATAAAGGAAAATTAGTTTAGACACCCGAAAAGCCTGCTATAATGGAAAAAATTGGCAGACAAAATGCACCATCTTTTTCTGTGACAATCTGGAATCTTCTGATAAAGTGTCAATCTTCTCCTGTAATTCAGTAATGAGCATTTCCATTTCATTCTTCTTTGACACGAGAGTCTTTTCTTCAGATTCCAATCTATGAATAGTCTGTTCTGCCAAACGACATTCTTCTGTGTGCTGTGCCATTGTGAATTCTTTCTCTTTCTGAAGTTCAATCACTTTAGTGTRCAACTCCTGATTAACCACCTCTAGAGCATTTTTCTCTGACAAAATGCCCATCGACTGATCTTGAAGCTTACCAAAATTTTGCTGAGCAAGCTGTGAAGTGAGTTTTTTTTCCTCTTGAGCCAGTTTCAAGCAAGTTTCAAACAAAGCATTGAGRTGAACAACATTTTCTGAAAATTTCAGACTTTGACTTTCCAGTTCAATAAATTTTGAAGTAAGCAAATGAACAAGTTCCTCAAGGTTCCTTATCATCTTCACTGATTTATCTAACTTGTCAGCATAATCTTTGTTGATGATCAAAAGATCATCCTTCTCTTTATCCAGTTTTTCTTTCGAGTCCCTTAAAGTTTGCAGAGCGTCTTCTTTTTGGCTTAACTCAAGATGCAACTTTTCCAACTTAGAATTCAAATTCTCTACTGCCAATCCATTAGCTGCAATAGTTGCTTCAAAGTTCTTGATCATCACATCTAGTTGAAGGAAAGAAAAACTATATCATCTAAAGCTGAAGTTAATATCTAGAAACAACCCAGTAGCAGAAGCAGAATAAACCCTTAATATAAACATTTGAACTATATGACTCCTCAAAAGAAGCAAGAACGTGCTAAAGTTCATTCACTCTAAACAACAATGCTAATATATTAAAGCCTTCACTGAAGGAATTCGATTCCAATATTGCCAGTTACTACCTATCTTAATTAAGTATGGAGAAAATGCTATAAAATATTTCAACCAAATATTTTAAACTTAAGTAACTTCAGAAAACAATATACCATCCAACTCTGGGTTGCACTTATCAGCTCTTGAACATTAAGTTTCTGAATACAAGTAACCATGTGAAACTGGATGGTGCAGTGGGCAAACAAGACTAAGATTAGGGGAAGTGTGTCTTAAGATGAAGGCTTCCAGAAACCCGGAACTGAGATTTCTGTTGCCGCTAGGGGAACTACAGAAGAAAGTATCTAAAATGATGTAAACCAACTGCAGAGGGCCACATTTCTGGCTTACAGAAAAAAGCAAGCCATCAAATGGGACCTATATCTTGCACATGCAAAGAAACCATGCATGGAATCCTTTGAGGTGAATAAAAATCAGCAACTAAAAGTGAGAGAAGCAGGCCAGATCCATTCAAAGAAAAGAAAAATACAAAATCTTTTATAAGTTTATGAATGCAAGTCAATCGTAAGAAAATCACAGGGTTTGACAATTCTAGGATTTTTTGACTTATCACAGTGAGACAAGAGTAAAGATAGATGAACTTGGAAATTTGAAGGGTCAGGCTGCTAATTCCACACTATAAGTTAGTTTCGCAATGAAGCTCGTTTTCTTAACACCATTTTTACTCAGGTACTTGAAATGAGAAGCTGAATGGTAATGGAGGATATAAGTGTATGTCAGTGAACTTAGCAAGCCAGATAAAAAGTAATAACAACTAGAAATGTCGGCTTAAAGGTTCATACTCTTGTGTTAGAACGGGTAGTCCTAATATAAATTTTTAGCTGAATATTATCCATCTAAAGACAGTTAGCGGAGAAAGTACAATTTCCTAATGGATCAGCAGTTTCTAACAGCTCCAACTGCAAAATGCTTTTACCTTTTTCCTCTGAGAGGCTGGCTGCTCTATTCTGTTCGTAGTTGAAAGATTTCTCCACTTCCTCCTTCTCAGAGCGAAGTTCTGTCAACTCCTTTTCACCTTCAGACAGAATGTAGAGATAATTTCATTTACTTGACAACATTCTGGAGAAGTGGCTAGGACTGATATCTTTTTTTTTTTTTTTTTAAATTTTCCTGGTCAATCATTGACGAAAACTGACACCTATCAATGAACCCATGCTTTTTCCAAGTACGGGACTTACGATTTCTAACACTTTCCTCTGATGATTCCAACCTCGAGGACAGAGTCTTCAAGTGCTCATGCAAATTATCAAGAGCCACTGATGATGCAGATAGTTTATCTTCAAAAACTTGCTTGTCTTTTTCAGCTGTAGAGGGAGGTTTGTAATAAATACAACAGCATATGTTCTGTAATATCTGAATGAAACTCATGAATGCAAACAACACGTACCATCCTGAACTTGACCAGCCAAGTGTTGTAAAGTTTCAGTTAGTTGATCACAGTAAGTTTTCGTCAAAGAGAATTTGGATTCCAGTCCTTTCCAAAGTTTCTCATCTTCCTTCTGCTTTACTTTTAGCTTAGCATTCTCATTAAATGCATTCTGTAACTTTTCCTCCAGCATACGGATATGCTCGGTCAAGTTCTTCAGTTTAGTATTCTGCATTCATTGCATTCAGATATTGCTCAGTCCACCTAGAAAGGTCCCATCTAATGGCAACATTTTCTAAAGAAGGCATTCTCTAAATTTTCACAAGGATTTGATAGACATGCATCTAGGCTACAAATATACCCAGAGTTTGTAGGTCTTGCGCGTGCATATACAGGAACAAAGTGACTCACATGTACGCCTATACATAGAGATGTTATGTATGAATCGGCATATGTGCATGCATTTATGCAGCAGCGATATAGCAACACAAAACGGGGCTCATATCCCCAGAAGAGAAGGACATAGGGAGAAAGGTATAAGCGTAGCTAACACAAATCCGCATCAATGTCCATCCCTGAAAGAAAATTACCGCCAAGTTGAGATCAGTTTTTGCGGAAGCTTGCTCTTTGATCAATTTCTCTGTTTAAAGAAAAATTATGTAAAAGAAAAAGAAATAGGAAACGTATTTAGAGATTTTTGAAAATTTTCAATACAAAGGCCACACAGTGAATATTAAATACCTGCAGTTAGCTTCAAATTCGCGAAGCTTCCAGAAGAATATGAATCAGAAGACGCGCGCGAAGAGATCGACAGAGGCTTCCCAGCTCTCGAACCAGATCCTGGAAGCGACTTCAACTGGCCGAAGCTATTGAAATTCGATAGTCCTAGAAGATTATTCATTTCGAAAACCACAGAAAGAAGTGACGAATATAGAAATTTTCAAAGTTCAGGAGTTCCAACCAGCAAAATTTCCGAAATGCTATGAAATCAAAGCACAAAAACAATTGCTGAAAGATTTTCAGTCAGATACTTCTAGTTTTTGATGAGTATAGTGGAAGAACTTGGGAAGATTCCGAAGAGAAACCCTAGATAGCTGTTCCTGAGTTTAGGAGCAAGCGAGAGGTGGAAGAGGAAATCCTTCTGAAATGAATTGAGCGCGAAAGGACGAATTATTTATAGTTATAGGATGGGCGGTTAAATTGACCCGGCCCGGAGTTGAAAACGAAATAAGATATACTTTTTCATATTTTTTCCAAACCAAACGGACCTGCTTTCCTGCTCTTCTCGCCCTTTTTGAGGGAATATTTTATTTTCATGCTMAAGAAAGAAATATCAATATATGAACACAATTACAATTTCATAATAAAACTAAACCCAAGGATAAAAGTCATTTGGTCGAATTAGGTTCTCTTTGCATTTCAATTTTTGTTTTTTTTCTTTTTAAAATATTTTTAGTTTCTTATTTTAAGTAACTATATATTTGATTTGTCATTTATAAAAAATGTATCTAAAAATAAAAAGTAGAAAATACATTCGCTTTAAAATTTTACATAAAAGTACTATTTTTAATAAATTTTCTTGTTAATTAAATTACAAGTAATATTCTTGTATGTTGATATATCTTCAAAATAGAATTAAACATATAAAAAATGAAAAAATGAGATGTCACATAGCTAATCAAAATTTTCCTAAAATGATGTGTTATCTAAATAATCAGAAAWTTTTTTATATAGTGATTAAAGAGAAAGAACATAATATATATTTTCTATATCGAAATTATAAAAGAGTGTTTTGCTTGAAATATTTTAAATAACACGTTAATTTTTTATTTTCAATATAATCTTTTTTTTAAAGTACATTTTCAAGTATATGAAAAAAACATATTTTTACTGTTTTTAAATTTTGAAAGCAAAAAACAGCCTCAAACAAGGTGTTCAGGGGAAATTTTATTTTTTTTTTAACAAACAAAAAACTATACCATTGAAAGAATAGATGATGCTCCAATTTAGTAACTTTACTCACAAATTATTTTTTCCCAAATTTCCTTTTAATTATGAAAATACGTAGAATTATTACATATTTTTTAGCGTTACAAAATTTCATTAGGAATTAAAGGGAAAAAMGGCAAAGGAGAAGGAGGAGTAGGAGAAGAGATAAAAGAAATTAAAAAGAAAAAAAAACAGAAACAAATATTAAAAAATATTTGTAAACATAAATAAGAAACGACGAACAAACTTTCTGTGTGCGGCGATGGAAGCAAAGCTGGAGCATCGCCATTTTCTTGTGCTCAAGCTTCAGCTTCAACATTATCCAGAAACCGCTACAATRTGAGCCCCGAAGGAATTCAATTCCATCGCAGAAGCAATTTGAATGTGCAGTTCCAAGCAGAGTTTCTTACAAATGACAGGACTAGAAATTAATACTATTCAGAGACCAAGAACCGGAATTCTCATCACCGGTGGAATTTTTCTCGATGATACTCTCCCGTCTTCAATTATAAACACTGTATCTTTGAAAACATTTGATTCTGATGACCCATATTTATCCATTTTAAATTATAGGAAACCTCTGTTCAAATTTCCCGCGGTTGGGGGAGGCGGGTTTTTGTCTATGAGCTTGTCAATTAGGAAAAAGAATGAAGTTATTGAGAATTCCAGTGAGTGTTTAGGGTTTAATGGAGATAATAGAAGTTTTAAAGAAGCAGCAGCGGGGACCACCCAAGATGGTGTCGTTAAGGAGACAGAGAAGAAGAAGAAGGGGAGGTTGGGCGGCCGACGGGGCCGAGGAGCTGTCAATACCACCAAGCATTTGTGGGCTGGAGCTGTGGCTGCCATGGTTTCAAGGTCTGTGCTAATATTTACCCATTTCCGAGTTTTCTTGTTAGGCATTTTGAACTAAATGTAGTAATTTATCTGTAATATCATTTATGCGGCAATTTAGTTTCAGATTTATTTTCTTTTAAGGCAAACAAAATGAGTTTGTTTTTTTTGCTTGTGTTTGTGAGAGAGTTTTAATATCGAGTATTCTTTTAATGTAAATTAATATGTAAAAATAGAAGGGGAGAAATAGAGAACTTTGTTTTGGAAATGCTATGTGCAGTCCTTGGTAGTTGAGTATCACATTGGCCATGTTTGCTGTGTTTTATTGTTTTTCTTTAGCAGAATGTAGCTCATTCTATCTGTTTCTCTTTCACAAGTATGAGTTGAGAGAGAATCTTATTAAAAGGTCCTCTGAGATTCTCAAATAATATAAATTCTTCAGTTAGTCATACATAGTAACTGTAAATTAAGATGGAATTTGATTATTAGAAATAATAGAAGAATGAAAGAAGACAGAAAAAGAAGATTACAGTAATTTCTCTCCCTTTCTATAAGTCCTAGGTGTAGAAGAGTTTTTATATTCTACATCTTTCTATTTGATTAAACATATCTGAAAGGAAGAGAGTTAATCCCTAATTCTAATACTTAAACATTTTCATCCAATTAAATGATAAATAATGCACATATCTTGGTAATTTCCATGAATACTTTCATGGATCTTTTATGGGAATCACTTGTGATTTCAAATCCTTCTCTTGTGGCCTACTTAAGACCTTAGCTCTGAAAGTTATTCCAGGTCACGTGAGAAGCCATGTGGAATAATTATCGAACCTTTTTTCCTCATTTCTGTGGATTCTTTTTAAGTAATACAAGAAATTTCTAAAACCTTAATAAGTAAAACCTATGGTTATAAATAAATATATCCTCACTTAGTAACATCCAAGCTAAAACAGAAGGTTATTGAACTTGTACAAACAATTCACGTTATGCTGCGTATACAGCCATAACTGCATTTATTAGCATTGAGACGAGCTATAACTTTTCAAATATTCAGTCGTTTCTTACTTGTAAAAGCTCTCTTGGATAGGTTACATCCAGGGGAGCTTTCACATGCAAAAGAATCATACATGTTCTATCTACTTACTGGCAAGTCATTCTTTAATCTCTGTAGGCAAGATAATTATAGCAGCTACCTCTTCTTAAATGTGAGGACTTTCTCCTTACCCTTAAGGTAGTTCTGATCTGAGATGATGCAATTTTACATCCATTGGGCAAACTCTTCTTGAATATGGACCAATCAAATTTTTTTCTTTCTTATATCAATTAAATTGTTATGAGGTTTTTCGCTTTTTGTTCTTACCATTGATTGTGATAAGTTCTCTAAAAATGTCGCAAGGATACTTTTCCATTTATAAAAGAAAAACAGTTTGTTGTCTTGGTACAGTGTGTTGCTATTAGGGATCTTCAACTTTTGAATCTTTTGTTTGTCCACAACTTCATCTTTTTGGAATTCTGTCTTTTCTTGTCAGAACCTTTGTTGCTCCACTCGAGAGGCTAAAATTGGAATATATGCTCCGCGGTGAGGAGAAGAAACTCATTGAGCTCATCAAGACAATTGCCACTACTCAAGGATTGAGTGGATTCTGGAAAGGCAACTTTGTTAACATTCTGCGCACAGCCCCATTTAAGGCGGTTAACTTTTATGCATATGATACATACCGTAAGCAACTTCTTAAATTATCTGGGAATGAAGAAACTACGAATTTTGAGAGGTTTCTAGCTGGTGCTGCAGCTGGCGTTACGGCTACGGTGATCTGTTTGCCACTAGACACTGTAAGAGGTTAATCCAATGCTGCTTTTTATTGTCTTTCAAGCAGTTCTTATCACTGATAATCACATTTACAGTGTCATAATTGTACATGATAGATATTGATTTTGTTGGTTATATATGCTTTTACCATGTATAGGCACATAGATCTTCCATCAATTCTTGAATCTCATTACATAATTTATGTATAGAGGACTCTCTGCAGAAAATAACGGTTCAGAGTTATGTTCCTGCTGTACAAATACCCAAATATTCTAGGACCTTTTGTTGCTAATGGAGTATTTTAAGAGAATTTCTACAATTTTGAGGACTGTACTGCCTGGACTTTTCTTCCACTGGTACATTCTTTAGGTTATTTGAGGTTGTCTCTAATAAAATTAACAGCGTAAAGGATCAATTTTTTGAGTCTGTTTTTTTTCAACTCTCAATTGTAAAATCTTGAAGCTATCAATCAGTTCATGCTCCTCTATCTAATAATCCAAAYTTGTGRGATAAAGTTTGTATTAATTCTTTTGCCAGAGACTTCATTTCATCATTTTAGGATACATAAACTTAACTCAGAATCTTCCAGATCAGGACCAAGATGGTGGCACCTGGCGGAGAAGCCTTGGGTGGCGTAATTGGTGCATTTCACAATGTAATCCATACTGAAGGCTTTTTTTCTCTTTATAAGGGTTTAGCACCCTCCATTTTAAGTATGGCACCTTCAGCTGCAGTCTTTTATGGGGTATATGATATGCTGAAATCAGCTTACTTGCACTCCCCTGAAGGAAGGAAAAGAATTCAGAACATGCAGCAACAGGATCAAGAACTAAATGCTTTGGATCAGTTGGAGCTGGGACCAATGAGGACCTTGCTGCATGGTGCTATTTCTGGTGCCTGTGCAGAAGCTGCCACCTATCCTTTTGAGGTTGTGAGGAGACAGCTTCAATTACAAGGTCGTTCTAATAAAGTAGGTGCATTAAGAACCTGTGTAAAGATCGTTGACCAAGGTGGCATCCCCGCTCTTTATGCTGGGCTAATACCCAGTTTATTACAGGTACTTAATAATGCTTTCTGGAGAGAATCATTCTTGTTTCATTTTTAGGGTTTTAAGATGTGGAAATATGCAAAATGCATTAAACTTTTGAAAACCATGGTGAAAGGTTTCTATTTTCCTTCTCTGAAATGCCCTCRGGTGTGGCCTATATTTAGAGTGAGTTTGAGATATAGGTGTAACTTCTCAGAGTGGAAACTTTTGACTTTCTGCAATTTTAATTTTCCGTTGAGTTAGATGCAATTTTGCCTCCCCTTGTATTCATGTAGCATGCAGGCACCACCTGGTTTATCACAAATCTCCATTTCAAATTATCCCATGGAATAAGAAAACTGAAAGACGAGTGAAAAGGAGCATATCCATCTTTAGTTTGCAATGGCTCTTCTCTTTCAGGAGCAGATAACCTTTCTTTTTTCTTGTTTTTTCGTGTTAGCTGTTGTACTGTAGTCAGCCACACTCCTCCATGAGCAATTAATAAGCTTGGGATATAATCATGAATATTTTGGTTTTCTTGGCAATCTTTTTCTTTACCATTTTGTATCTTTTTTTTTTTAAAATAAATTTCACATCTTTATGTTTAAACCTGCAGGTATTACCTTCGGCTGCAATTAGCTACTTTGTCTACGAGTTTATGAAAATCATTCTCAAAGTGGAATGATTATTTGACATTTTCTTTAGTGAAGACAAAGCTWAAAAGGAGGATTGCATCTCATCCAGATTGGGAAGTTGATAACTATGAGGTAGAAATATGATCATTTTGTTTCCACGGTTGCTTCTTTCTCTCACACGGCAGGATGACATGAGAGATGAGTATTCATAACTTCTCACTCCTTATTTCAGACTATACATTAATTCAATGAATTTCATTTCTTTCCAGAATACKCTTTTGCATCTTTTTCCCACACGTCCAGAACTTATTTTTACCAARGATACAGCACSTCTCAGTATGAATTGGAGCTTAAGATCTTAAGGCCATTCTAAGGTGCATCCTAGATCTACTACTGCAGTACTCTCTATTTTGTATTGAATTGGATGGGCATGTCTTGATCCGGGAAAGTTATCAACGGTTGTTTGGTAATTCCCATTTGCTGTGAATGTTTTCTCATTGTAATAGAAAAGCATCTAGTAAACCCTCAAAGGGAATGGAGTCATGGGAAGTGGTCCCAACGATTCATCTAACCAATTCTTAGCTTGTCCCCTTTGTCTCGGTTTGTTGCGAACTAAATCGAAATTTGATGTCCGACGAATGGGAATATTCCTTTCGGCAATTTCTCCACCCGAAATAATCATCGATATCTTACCCCGCCTTTGGATTTCATTAATAACAATCATTTTTAGGTTTCAGCTTTCATATTGAAAGAGAACTGAACTTTTGACTCCGGTATTTYTYGGCATAAGAGTTTGATTCTCTTATAACGTTTAATTATTAAAAGATATAACTTATCTGCATAATTTATGGCTATTTATCTTAATTTTCATTTTTATTTATGTAAGCTCGATTAAAAGAGTTTAAGTCCGGTATTAAGTTTTGAGAATTGAAAGTAATTCGAGTCAAGCTTAACTTATAAAATAAGTTAAGATATTTGATGATTTTTTAAAAAAAAATCCAACTTTTCTGTGCCCTTATTTGTTTTTCTTGACCATCATTCTATTCAATTAGCATACTTTGCTATCCTTCTCAAAAGTTGATACGGGAAGAATTTAGAAAAAGGAGAAACTCCCCGAGAGGAAAAAAATGGAAAGGGAATTTCAAAAACAAATTTGAAATTCTTCTGCCAAAAATGCCATCAGAATCAGTACCATAACAGGCTCTTTTTGGGTAAAAAAAAATAGTAAGATAACCTAAGTTTCCCTAAAAAGGGTAAAATTTGTAATCTTCAACCTCAGAAAACATGATATTTAATTCATACACAAAATGCCTCACTGTATTTTCTGCAGGATTTATTTAGCGCCCACATTAAAGCCTCATAAATAAATTTATAATAATGCTATTTGACTTAATGTTTCGCRATATCTAATATAGCTCAATGTGTAAATATATTGCACGAAGACATATATAACCATATGCCTTTATGTAATGTATCTATTAATATTGGATAATTATTATAATTACACACTAATAGAATCACATAATTTGACTCAACATTGAGTCAAATAGTACTAATCATGAATTTATTTTCAGCACCAACTTGACATACAGAATAATATTTGATTTTGGTCTTCCTTTTTCTCATACTTTTTCTTTTAGTGTTAAAAAAATTATTTTTTTATTAAGTTTTTTTTATTTTTTATCTTGAGGGGTGAACAGCGAAAACCTTCAAAAAAAACTTGTCAGTTATTTTCAAATATAAATTAAGAGTGAAAAAATATTTAAAAAAAGGAAGTAGAGAATCTACCCTCAAAACCATTAATGTGACATTTAGTAGCACTTTATTCCTCCATTTTTTTTGCAATTAAGTTAAATTAAGGAAGAGATCGTTTTTGTCTAAATGATAGTATAAATGTGGAATTTTCACAAAATTAAAATTTTAGATTTTATTTAAAACAAATAAAATGACTCCTTTTATTTTCTAAAGTAGGTCATAAATAAGGTTTTCTTTATTTTTAAAAATATATTACATTATATTTATCAAGATATTATTAAATATATATTTTTCATGTTCATCCTTATTTAATTTTCAAACTAATACTATAACTCAACATTTTTTCCTTCATATAGTAAATTCTATTTTTTTCTCAATATAAGGATAAAATATCACTTTAATATCAATCTTAAATCAATTTATTATTTTATTAACCTATGTATTTTACTCTATTATTATGACATAAAAAATAAAATAATTAACAATTTAAAATATTACCTTACGTCTTGACAAATTTAGCGGTGTCCACCAATAAAAAAAAAAAAACACATGTCAAAAATAATATTATCCAAATAATTTAAAAAAAAGAAGATAAATCAAACGATACTTTCTAATAACTCGTGAATGAGATCTTGAACTAGGAGAATTTTGTGTGCATATTTTGCTCCTTTCTCACAGATATTTAAAATTACTTTTCACTTATTTTTTAGAATAATTATCTGGAGCTAGCTAGAAAAAAAAATAATAATGTAATACCGGTAATGAAATTTGTCATTCCTCCTTTACTCCTCAAACATTTCAACGTCATTTTATTATTTTTTTGTTTGCGGGTGATGAGCATACTGTTCTACTACTGCTTTTTCCTTCTATTTTTTATTTTCTATTATGGAGTTCCAAAATGATACTGATCAACTTTTCTTCAAAAAGAAATAATAATAATAATACTGATGAAAAAAGAATTATATTAAAAAATAAAAATAAAATCTGATCTGCAAGTAGCTTTACTGTGCAATCGGACGTGTAACACCGCCGTTCGCTTCCTCTCCATAATCAAATCACCAGCGCATTGAAAGAACCTCTCCTTCCGAATCACCAGCGCCAGCACCACCACCACCACCGCAGACGACGATGCTGTCGTCGGATGACGGGGAAGGAGAGGTGGTATCCTTCTCCGCCACAGCTGACGGGCGTTGTACGTGTACCTCACGCGACGAGAGCTATTCGCATTGCAGGCGATCTTCGAGCCTCAGGTCGTCGTCCTCGTCATGCTCTTTGCTGAGCTTCGATTCGTATCCGGTTCAGGACTACAATAAGCTATGGAGAATCTTCACGGCTTCCGTTAAAGGCTTCACTATTGGCGCTGGCCTTAAAGGTGGCCTTGGTCTCTTCGCCGTCCTCTCTCGCCTCAGTCGCAGACGATCCTTGCCCTCCGCCAAGTAATTATTACTGTTGTTTTATCTTCTCAAATTTACTTGAAACTCGATTTACTTGTAAGGTCTTCTATTTTTATCTTCATTTCTATCTTGCCAATTTTGAATGCATATGAACATTTATACATTAATATCCACCAACATACAACCGCATTCATGCACGCAACAAGATATATCTATTGGCAGGGGTTTGCCTAAGTGCGTATGTAGTTTTTCCCCCCTTAATATTTGAAGCTTATATACGAAATTTGATTTTCTCCGCCGTAATTTATTAATTTGATTAATTAATTATTTAAATCTTGTTTCAGGAAAGCACAAATGGTTTCTGGTAGGGAAGATGTGATTTTGGCAGTGAAAGAAACACTGAGATACGGCTTATTTCTGGGTACTTTTGCGGGTACATTTGTATCAGTAGATGAAATTATTGCTGCTTTAGGTGGCCACAGGAGGCATGTTTACTCTCTCTACGCATTTCTTTTCCCTTTTGTTATCTTCGAATGGAGAATTGGATATACTTCTGAAATATGGTGTAAGGGCTAAAAGCGTTTCCTTTTTCTCTGAAAGTTCACTGCAACCATTTAAAATTGAGAATGTGTATTACATGCTTAGGGGTGAGGGGGGAATCTCTTTTATTAGAATATGGATAAACCGAGAGTAATCGCTGGATAATTTATTTTGTTTTTATGTTCGGGAGCTTGCTTTSCAAAAGATTGTTGCTGGGTAGAACTTTTCATTTGTAGAGTTTTTGTTGTAATTCAGGACAGCCAAATGGAGGGCACTGCTTGCAGGATTGATAGCAGGGCCATCGATGCTACTAACTGGGTTCAATACACAACATACAAGTTTGGCTGTTTACATTCTAATGCGTGCAGCTGTATTAGCATCACGTTGCGGAATAAAAAGCAAACGTTTTGGACGCATTTGTAAACCTCTGACTTGGGCTCATGGAGATATTTTTCTTATGTGTCTCTCATCCTCACAGATTCTGTATGTATCCTTGCCTTCAATAATTTGAGAATTTGAAGTTCTTTGTTTCAATATTTGAGCTTTTTCATTGCAATTTTTGTCTAATATCTTTAGCTTGCTAGTTGTAAAGGTACATGTTTGACAACAGACTATTGAACTAGAACATTATTTTAGCTGTGAAGTCTGTCATTAGTGGTTAGCATTCCAAGCAGTCACGTATAATCTTATTCATTGTTGAGGGATGCAAACTCCAAACTTTACTCTTCTGATTTTTTTTTTTTTAAATTTCGATAATAATTATGATAAAATTTCATATAATAATGATATACGGAAAATAGTTTTTTGATGTTGAGCATCGGTAGTGTACTAAGTTCTTAGCATAAGCATGCGACATTGATAATACTGTCAACAGATTGCAGAGTAACTTGGAGCAAGTAGTGCTTTTGAAATTTGCCACTGTTGCTGTTTCAGGAAGCAATATATTTTCTCTAAGGCCATATACTTTGTGTGGCCTTATTATTAAAAATATAATTTAAAGGATAAAACATCCGTATCTGTCCAAGCAGGGTTTCCTTAGGGCTTAAATTTGTTCCTCAGCCACTACTGCTTCCAAGATTAAGCTAATTGACATAATCCAGGTAGAGCTCAGCATTTGTATTCACTATAAGATGTACATGGAACATTAATATAAATGAAATGTTTATATGAAGTAAATAAAGTGAATGCACTTATCCTTATTTGTGTTTATGTTTTGTGGATTTCTTTTCGGATGAGATTGTGCAAATCTTCTTGTTTACTTTTAAAATCTTAAAATGTATAGACAAAGAGAATTATCTCTTTTCTGCTCTTTTTTTTTTTTTTTTTTCCTTTTCTTTTGGTTTTTGGGGGGGGGGGGAGGATGGGAAATGGGCGGTGGGGTTCTGATCTGCATATGAAATCTACCACATGCAGAAATCATAGCAAGCTCAGGGTTATTCAAGTTTTAAGTTCTGAAGATCTGAATTAAGGATGTGGTCAGATACTATCATTCTGTAGATGATATTTGTCCCTCCCAGTAATATCTGAAGGAAAAGAGGTGCTCAATTTCAGGTCTGCTTACATATTGAAGCAGGAGAGTCTGCCTCCATCTTACAAGTCCTTTCTCAATAAACATGGGGCAAAGGATCCTCTTATACTGCAAGGTGTGAGAGAAATTGCATCTGGCCTGCCTCTCACAAATTTGGGTGCCATAGAGAAGTATTATAAGTCAACTGGGGCTGACGTTAAACTGGATCCAGAAATGAAAGTTCCTTGCTCAGTACGAATTTCTTAACCATAAAGTATTCATATTTTTTGTCTATTTGGTGTTTTCTGCATCAGTATTGATAACCACTTCCTTAGCTTTGGCCAAATGTCTGTTGTTTCGTGTAGATGACACTTGTTTCAGTTAATCAAAGTAAAGTTGAAGTTAATTGCAATATAGTTGGAGAAAGACAGAAAAATCAAGAATATTCAATAGGTAGAGCAAAYCTGACTGCTTGGAATTTTGCAGTARAGTTGTCAAATTAGTGAAGTATAAATCTTGAACGCCAGGAAGCTCCCAAAGCTGAATGGGTTCACTAATTTGAAAGATAGAAGTTATTTTGTCAAAGTCACTTGGGGCAACAGCTTTCTGCATTTTAACATATGTTTACAAAACCCATAAGGAATATATATGATGGGAAGGCTAATGCTTATTCTACAGCTAGCTAGCACTTTTGGGACAAATATCATTAATATTTTGGAATGCGTAAAAGGAGAAGTAGCCAAAACACTGGCAGCCAGAAAAGAAAACTTAAAATAAAATTGGCTAGTTTAGTATCTAAGTTTGGGCATATTTTGTATCAACAAGCTGTTGGCTTCTTTTTCATTTTATCATTTRCTTTCTGAGATTTTATTTATTTTCTGTYTGCATGTACGGTTAAATGATGGTCTTCTACTTTTACTAAAGTTGTAATCTTAAATCACAGCCTTACATCTTACTGAAAATTTCTTATTACTACACTCTTAGTCAGCATGGGCGAGGCATTTGTTCAGTTGAGTTCTATCTCTACGACCTTAGTTTTTGTACTTGATATATTTAGCTTACAGTGTCACTTTATGATTGAGCTAATGTTTGTTTTAAAGCATCTAATYTGCCTTGTGTTATAAACATTGCTTTTATGGTATTCTTTTATAGAACTTATGAACAAGTTATTAACATGGATTTAAATTCCTTTTAAGTGCTTCATAGGCTAGCTATTCTTATAATATGAAATTAAGAACGATAGAAAAGTTTCTTAAAACATACACACGGCTTTTGTTACTTTCAATATGCAGAATAAATCCAGACATGGAGTTCAGAATAAGGTAAAATTTTAGTGTATATTGTAACCTTTCAATGTTGATCATCAATTCAGAATGTTGTTCTGTTCTTCAGAACAACTCCCTATAATTGATGGARATTGGCTGGAGAAGTGGCTCTATATTGCCTAAATCATCATTGAGATGGTCGGTTGTGTATTGAGTTGCGAGATTCTTCGAAAGACTTGCTGAAAATCACCAAAATGTTACAAGAACCTAGCCCTTTTGAATTATTTATGACCAACTTAGTACATAACGAACCACAGCACAATGATTTATTAGATTGACTTTGATTATATGTTAAGGGTATGATTCTTCTTAAACTTTAAAAGTTTAAACAAAAAAAAATTACAGAAAATGAAGAAAAGCCTGTTGCTGTGAACCACATGATCCTATGGCTTCTGGCTGTTCCTCCGTGATTAGTTCAATTTTGCATGCTGGTAGACTTTATTGGAATTATCATTTAGATGAACATTCAAGTATTCCTGAAGCTTCACTTGGTATTTGTTGGCACTTCTGTGTGCAGTTGGCCATTTCATAATTTGGTTGTGCTTCTGCACACCCTCTTCAGTCGGTTTGTCTGAGCTGTTTCACTCCTTCTATTCRAATACTGTAAAGAGGACTTCGAATTATTTGTCAACTTGAGAGAAATAAATTTTTTATTGCTGCGAATGTTACTTAATGACCCAAAATGTATGCAGATTATACATGGAAACCAAGCATGCGAGGCACATTTTTTTTCGTTCCTTATTCAAGCCTATAAAAGAGCACTTCCTGTTTATCTTCCAGTTTATTTAATTCCTGCACTGATAGTACATCGTCAAGGCATCTTGAAAAGGTAACACAAATTGTTGTTTTCTGCTATGGCACACAGTTTTCCTTATCTTTCAGTTTGAAGCGTATATTGCATGGATATGTTTGTTTAAAATTCTCTGTTGAAGAGAAATAAACTCTGATCTCCAAGCTCAATTTCTGTTCCTTGATGTTGCCTAGGTTTACCTCATGCTGCTARTGTCCATTGGTGATCTGAGTACCTAGATGGATTTGTATTATTGATGAGTTAATATTCTGTGATTATTTAATTAAGGATTTCAATTGTCCACAAAATGAATGCTTCATTAACTAATGACCAAGAAGTAACCTGGTAGATTTACTATCTCAATCTTCTATACGTTAAAAAATCTGATGCTTGCTTTTGCGGCTGCTCTTCTTTGCTTTCTTCTGCATGCCTGCATAGTTTCTTTGCATCTGTTATTTGAACTAATTTACTCGTGACATGCTGATCGGTGTTGGCCACTGAAAACTCTCAATGTCGTCACTTGTTTGTTCTGATGATATATCCTAGTATTACTGATAGGAACTTGGGCTCTAGGTTACATGGATGATTACTTTTTCAATCTTGGTCCAGTTGATCTCTTTTGGGACCATCTGGTTTGACATCTTATACTTTTGCAGGCCTGACCGAATTTTAGCTAAAGGTATCCTAGGCACGGCAAGATCTAGTTTATTCCTCTCAATGTATTGTTCATCTGCCTGGTAAGTACCTACCAACYTAGTTAGTTTTTTCATGTGTTCTGGTACTTGCTTCCAGAAACTTTTAGTTTATGAATAATTTGGACCTCTGTATACTGTAAAGCACCTCTGTTAATTTCGCTGGAATATATGAGGTGGTCAGAAAACCTATATAGATAAATGTTTGTGTGTGTGTTATAGCAGGGCCTAATTGAGGAATTCCTAAATATCTTGGCATTTGCTCACTTGGATCTGTACAAGCATATTACTAACACCAACTTGGCTGTCTCATTATCCTTTTCCACCTTAATAAAACGACTTAAAAACCCAAAAGTCAGCAATTGATCCCAGGAGAACTGCATCCTGTCCCAACATAGCCCCCTTACCCAGATTCCCTTGGTAGGAACAGCAAGCAATATGCCATAATACTTTATGATTAATTCACAAGTTCTTGGGGTAAATAAACCAAAGCACCATGACCTGTCATTATGTAYAACTTCCTTTTCCTRYTGTTTGATACACTATTTATTCGTACTGCTGTTTACAATGCATGTTTTCTTTAGGTGAGTCAATGATCCATARTTGTTATAATTATTTCTTCAATGATCCATAACTGTATAATTATTTCTTCTTGGTAGGATGTGGACATGCTTCCTCTTTAGGATTTTTAAGAGATGCAATATTCCTATGGTGGCAATGGGAACGGTAAAAAAAATGTTGCGGAAGTTCATTTAAATTTGAAGCAAGCTCTTTCTTTTGTATTTCTGTTGAAGTCCTGAAGACTGCATGCTGTTCTTGGGCAGTTCCCAACTGGTTTGGCATTGGCAATTGAGAAGAAGAGCCGACGGATAGAGATATCACTTTATTGCCTGGCACGGGCCATAGAAAGTTTCTTCACATGCATGGCTGATATTGGGTATCTGCCTCAATCTACTAATTTGAAGAGAGCCGACGTGGTTGTCTTCAGCATTTCAACTGCAATAATAATGCACTGTTATGCTGTCGAGAGGGATGTATTCCGATCCAAGTATCTGAATGTTCTCGATTGGGTTTTTGGTGTGCCTCTTCCACCATATGAAAATACACCGCGTAAAAAAGATGGGGCACAAGAATTTGACCCCTAATACAGCGACATCCCTCAACTCTGGTGAGCAAAAGAACCCATCTGCACTATAACATTAACTAATTCTGGCTGTAATTCTTTACCTGAAAAAGAGCAGGTCCTGGCGTTTAAGCCAACTTATGTACTACAATTTTTTCTCCGTAAGTTGTACTAAAATATGCATTACATAGTGAATCATTTTATGTTGACAAGGAATTGCTACACCGGAAACAAGCTTGAAGCTTGTCTTTTAAGTTTTTCTTTTAAAGAAGAGGCTGTTGTTGATGTAGTCATTAACTTAGCAATTTATWCAAGCTTCCTTTAGTTTATGGTTGTTGATGGTTAGCGCATTAACTGATCCTCTGTTTYCCCAATGTTTTCTTCCTGTTCATATACGCAATATTTCATGGCGATTTGTTGTCCTTATTTATTGACCATGCTTCATTTGAAGGCAAATTTGCACATCAACTCGAGTTCATATCAACTCAACTGAACCTTATAATGGACTTTGGMACCAAGCTGTGGACAAGTCTTGCATTTGCTTCTTTTGATACTACGAGACAACTGTTATATAGTTCTGATTCAGCTATGGATTAAGCTATCAAGTAACAACATATCAAGTCTTGCTCTTGCCGAAATACTCATCATAATTCCATTCAATATTGAGTGAGCACCCATGGATTCTATGAATTGGATATGATAAAAATCACAGAGCCACAAAAAATTAATTAAGGATAGCAAACCAAATTTAGAATAAGGTAGGTGAATAACAAGATAGCAAGAATCTCAGTATAGTTGAACTTTGTCAATCTCCATTGAGCATTATAGCCACATCCACATCCACAATACATTGTATCATACGGACAGGTCAAAACAGAACACCACAAACCGCTAAAAACCTCTTAAAAACCCTAACTTTCCCATCGAAAAGGGAAAARTCAGACCTCATCCTCATGAAGAAGCATATTAGGAATCCCTTTATTCACAGGGAATTTTCGGCCTGTTTCTGGGCAAACCAAGGCACCTTCTTCGAGGTGGAGCTCAAGGAGGGCATGATGAAACTTCCGGAGAAATTCCTCAGATTCCAACATCGATGGTTCAGCAAGATCAGGCAGCTCCGCATAGCCCATGCTTCTAGAAGCTTCCACAAGGGCCTTGTACTCGACTTTATTAAACATGTTCTTGAGGAAGTCGGGGTTGAAGTCGACTTCCTTTGCAACCATTTTCTCTACTTCGATCCTCAGAGGGAAGCCGCTCGTTACGCCTTTGATGTTTGATGATAACATGTTATGGGTTAGGAGCCTCATTGTTGGAGACTTTTCTCCTTCTCTTTCTCTCTATCAAACGTTTGGGAGGTGAAAGGAGGCGGAGGCGTAAAGCCCCGTTGAGGAGAGGAATGAGGGGAGGAATGAGGGTCTGGACTCTGGAATCGAGGAGGTTTGAAGGGACTGAATCGGCTGATTTTACATTTATGACCATCCGGACTTGGGCGACATCTTGGAATGAGGCGTTCTTTTTTTTCTTTTTTGGTCCGATCCAAATTTTGATAAAGATGCAATTCTACTTTAGTTTCTTTCTTTTTGCAAGTTTTTAGAATTAGGGAGGGGCTAAATCAATAAGTCCATCCTAAATCAACGCACTAATCCGATCGGATAAAAAAAAAAGGTAACATTTTAATTTTTATTCATTTCGTTTCAAAAGAATTAATTATGCATGTTAAAAAATTATTAATTCTTATATAATTTTAAATAAATAATAATTTTAATCTTACTTAATTATTCTTGATTTTCTAAAAATTGAATGAGTTAGGAAGTATGACTATTAAAATAATTAATATAGAGTAAAAATTAAAAAAAGACATTTATTACAAAGTAATTATCCGAAATTAAAAAAGGATCAAATAAATAATCATTTTGAAGTAGAAAAAATAATTTACAATATTTAAATAAAAATAATCATCTCCTCTATCAAATTCTTGTATCATATAGAAATAATGGAGGAATAATTTTATCTAAGTGATATATTCATTAATCAATTGAGGTGCGGGTTTAATGACTGAGATCTTCTACAACTCTTTTAATAAAAAAAATTAAAGTAAAATCTGACATGTATATATATTTTTATTCCATCCAATCTCGCGTTTCTAATTAGTGTAATGGGTAAGTGTATCAGAAGGTGAATCGAATTTAATTCTTTCGTGATTTATTTCAAATACACAATTGACAGCGTATAATAATTCGAAATAGTAAGATCAGATTATCTAAGAATATTTTAAGAAAAAGAAAATGTATTAATGCACTTGAATTTTTGAACAATTTACATGGATATCAAAATCATAAAAATACTTAAGTAGGAAGATCATACATGTAAGGAACTTACTTGCCCCTTCCCCAGCCATTGAGATACTACCTGACACAAAGTTAGGGCTAGAGCTTAAAAGACTGCAGATTATGTATATATGACAAACTCAAAGACTCTCAATAACGCAGCTAGTATTTTGATACAAAGATCCACCACTTATAAAAAGCAAACATATACACAATGGAGTAAACCACCATTCTGATTGGGTACATCTTGAACCTGCATAATCAAAGATTAAATCTACAGAACTCCATATAATCAGGGAAAAAGAAGTTTGACTTGCAGAATTGAAAGATTAGTTAGTAAATAAAAGGAAGATGAGAAAGATGATTACCTCATTGGTGAATTTTGGTTSCGGGAAGAACGAAGAGAGCGGATGCTATTAACATTTACAGGAGTGCACCATTGAGAGACACTGCGATCGAAGAAKTCCCAATCAGGCAAAAGGACACCACATATGGCAAACATCCCAAACAAGTAAGTGGCCAACATTTTCTGCAAGGAGAGAGTGTAAAGCCCTACGAATGCAATGATTGCAGCCAACCAAGCTAAGGATGAGCGGAAGACAGCGTCGTTGTTCATCGATGGCGGAGCCTTACCTTACGCTTTCTACTACATTACTGAGATGCAATGGCTCTGAAAGTTAGGGAAAAGAAGGTGATAAGGAGGGGGATGTAGTTAATGAAGAGAGTTGGTTTGTTGACAGATGGATCGAGATGGTTATTTATTGCTTTTGCTCTTCAAAGGAGATTAGTTGAGGCTACGTTAAGCAGCACTTCGGCCATCTTATTTATCACACTAAGGCAATTTTTATTGGGAGGAGGAGGAGGAGGAGGAGGAGGAGGAGATTTTAAATTTTCTAAAATTTCTCTTTTCTCCATTTCTTTCCACTTTTGGGTGGAAAATGCTTTCTTCCTTTCTCTATCGGATCCTTCTCTTTCTCTCCATTTCTTTCCGCCAAACCCAAAACTCTCAAATGGCAGTATTTCCTGGAAAGAAAAGAAATGAAAAGGAAGGATTTGGAGGGAAAAATAGAAGGGAATAGAAAATATTTCCTCTATCTGTGAGTGTAACAAGAAAACCTTTTTTCATATTTTTCTTCAATTCCAGAGAAGAAAAAAAAATTTTATGGTCCTTTTTTTTTTTTTAAAAAATCTCTCCTAAATTACTATACAGGCACCAGTCCGCTATTGGCCTGGTTTCAACCTTGGAAGAATGATACTAAAATTGGGCTTATATGGTTAGTCCAATCTGTTWTTTCCATGGGCCCAACGACAACTAATCTAAGGTTTTGGGGCCTTTTGCTAATGAGATATCTAAAGTGCTTTATTTCGGCATCCAAAAAAGCCTGGTCGTACTTAATCTTGCAAATGGCAATGAGAGGATCTCCTGAAGAGGGAAGGGTAAATAGCAGCAGCCCTTAGATTTTGGAAAATCAATTCGTGAGAAAAAGAAAATAAAATGATAATGTTACTTTTTGCTCACTTCTTGAACAATCAAGGGTATCAATTTTATGTTTTCAATATAGTGATTGTTCAGAGGCTAGACAACTTTAGTTGGTCAAATAATATTATTCAAAATAAAATTACAACAAAATTATTTTGTTCTAGTTAGTTTTTGAAGAAACAATTTGACCTAATTTCTTTTGGTTGTATTTTCTCAAAAAGTTCCCTAGAAATTTAACTCAAAATTCAAACGGTGAAACCTGAAGATTGAAAGTTTTTTTTTCTTTTTAATTATTAAAAAAGTAGTCACAACATCGCCGGAGATTTGTAGAATTAGTAAAGTACAAATATGCCCATATTAGTATAGGAATATTACCTCTAATTTAGAAGAAAATAGGTCTTGTAATTGATAGAGATTATATTCCCAATATCTTTTAAGCTAAACAATTTGTGTTAATTGATAAGTGAACTGTTAAATAAAAAAAAGATTACGTGTTCGATCTTTCCTCGATATACAATATTAAAAAAGCTCTAAATTGACGCAGAAATGCCGAGTGATTAAAAAGAAAAAACCTTCCAATCTTTTTATTAATTGTGTCGGACTAGTCTTAGGTTGGTTAAGAAATGCAAGCTAAAATGGTAACATTTATGTTGGACCTTTTCTTCGCATTAAGATAAAAGTTAATGTGAGGTCCACTTTTTTTTATAATTAAACAAAAGTGCTACTTGGCATTGTCAATTTAACCAGGGTTATWCGTGACAGAAATGGACAAATCTCTATGGTTAATTAATCCGAAACCAAAAGGAAAAAAGAAATGCATGATCTTGACACTACTGAACAAATGAACCCAAAAAGTTAAGAAATATATGAGAACAGTTTCAATATGACATCGTTGAACAAATTGCTAGTGAGAGTTATATTTTGAATAATTAAGAAAAAAATAATATTCAAAGAGTTTTATTTCTTTTATAAATTCTTTTCGATTTGAATTCAGAGTAGTTATATATATAACTTGGAACAAATCGTTTTTCATTCTTTGGCGATGGCCTTTGGAAATGATGTCATTGCTAGTGAGAGTTAAGCCAACAAAAAGATTCGGTGGTTGATGGCTTGTAGCCTTCACTTAACTGGCATATATAACAAATTAGATGATGAACCTTTTCTAATTATAAATATGGTCAAATTTAATAACCACTTTTTTTTCTAAAGATTACTGAAAAAATCTTGGTTGGTAGGAAACGTTTTAATGCGTTATTAAATTACTATTCAAAATAGGAGTCGCATTTTTTTTTTTTTTAATCCATTCTTGGATCAAGAACTCTATGAAGAATTATATTATGATCTTCATTTAGAGAATATGGTAGATTGTTCTATTTCAATTTTCTAAATTATCTTTCTCATATATAAAAATGATCACCTTGATTTCTCTTTGTTTTAGGTTTATCAATTTTTTATTTTTAATTCTTAGAAAAATTGCTAAAGAGCTAAAAGTCTTCTAGTATAATTTTCGCTGAACAATTTCTCTTACATTAATTACAGCATGATGTGTATATATACTTGACCCTTTCGACTTTTCTTCTCCTTATATTATGAATTAAGTATATATATACATCATACTTTAATTACGTAATAAAAAATACGTATTAAATGGTGTATTAAAATATTTGACGGGGTGCTCAAGAGCAAAGGAAAGCATTGAGTAGCATCTTGAAGAAACACTCGAGGTTAGGTCGATCTCCTCACAACATTAAATCTAAGTTAACACCCAAAAACCTTTTCTTCACCAACTATTACCTATGTTTAGTGATTGATGAACACCTTTCTCCTTCTATAGAATGTCAGCCATTCAAACTGCTTTGTCGTTTCTCCACTCAAATGTTCATCTTCGAAGAGTTCAGTTCATTATTTTCTCAAATTTATAAGAAAAAAGTGGTCATAATAGACAAAGTATGTTTGGTTTTCAAACCTATCTAAACCGAATGTCAATAACCAAGTTTGAAATGAACTCTTTTATCATATACATATTTTTCACATTTGCATTCATTTCTTTCTCCTTTGTGACCCTATGATCCTGTCATTGATTCCCTCTTGCTGCCATGCACGACCATCTGTGTCATTGAATCCTCCCAAGTCTTTCTACAGAAATATATAGGGAACAACTTGGCAAATTTGTMATTCTAAGAATWRATCTATCCAAYAGTCTACGAGCTGCCYTCTGAATAKTCACTCATTAAAAAGAGATTAAGAGATAATTAAGTTGAATCATATTCTTCCTGTACTCGATTAGCCGTATTTTAAAGATTAGAGTCCTGATTAGGTCACCTGCAGCAGGGTTTATGTTTTCAACAGAGTTCCCAGATAATATGTTCCAGTACTATCACTTTCAGTCGAGCCTCGTGTTCATCAATGATTAGATTAAAGGATGAAATATGAAGCTCCTTAAGCGAAAGAAGGGAGAGTCATGACCTCCATTGCTATCTCTTTGGACTCTACATGACTATTATCGTAGCCATCAAAGTGTATAGATTCAAAAAATTGATAACGCATTTAAATTCATGAAGCACGCAAATTACTTGTCAAGTAACACAATTAATTATCATGATGAGATTGAATAATCAATGAAGTTCCAGCAAATCGATTAGGAGTTGCGCTACTAGTTAATGAAGAACGAGTCTATTTAAGTTATTTCTTTTAATTTCAATTATTGAAGTTTTCATTTGTTTTTCTTGAAAAAATTTCATGTTAAAAATAATCATACAGATATAATCGATACAACTTTTGAAGCAATACAAGCATTTTAATCCACTAGATTTTCCCTAGCACGTCTCTCTGACCATGGCCAAACAGTAATCAGTGATTTATTATCGTCTATATGAGTATATGAGAATTATACGCAGAGAATATATACTTTTAATATATAAAAGTTCATTGAAATATTATTTATAATTATATTACAAGTTTGCGCGTTTGGTGAGAAAATATATCTTGGCTTTAAGACTTAAATAAGCAGAGAGCTGGTCAAAAACTTTGATTTTTGCATGAGAAAAGGTTGCTTGCGGAACAATATAACAACAAAAGAAAATTAATAATTAAAAAGAAACCTAAGTAATTTATGTGTGTAAAACAATCGTCGAACGTGAACAAGAAGAAAACAACAAGTGAAAAAAATACAAGTGACTGTGTGTGTGTGTGTGTGTGTGTCCTACACTAGTGACATCACTCACGTATTTCTTTTTTTTTTTTCCTTTCTTTTTCCAAATAAACAGGTGAAGATTTAGGACATCGGCTGTACCAACTTCCCTAATTCCACCTGCAGTCTCCTTTGGTTTAATCACCCTCCAATCGTCTACTTATATATATACATGATGTTGCATTACGAGGAGCTCCATTTTCTCTTTCCCTTTTTTCTTTTCTTTTTCTAGTCAAGTGCCTAATTGCATGACTTAGGGCCCATTATCCTAAACTTATATCATTTTTAGCTATTGAAAAAAGAAGTTTAAAAATTTGATACAATATTTTTATTTTTTCAATCGCATCAATAATTAAAAGCTGTTTCGAGATAACATTTCCAAGTCACTTTTCCAAAATAGCATTTTTTTAAAATAATTTTTTAAGTTTAAAACTATTTTGAAAAGCAATGAAGAAGAACTCAAACTAAGATTTTGCTTAAAATCGAAAAAGCTAAAAGCAGCTGTATGAGTAAAGGAGAACAAGATCATAATTTAGGCTCTAATGCATCATTTAATACATTATCTACTATATCAATATTAGAACACGATACTCGTTTACTTGTTATTGGAAGGTTAATAGAGTTAGTGAATAGAGATATTTAGTGAGTTCAATAGGTAAATACATATTGTTACATTAGTGATATTAATAGAGAGGATTTGTAATAATAAATGATGTATTAAAAGGTATAAATCATTAATATACACGAAAGGAAGAGTGAACATTTTAATTCCTATGGTTGTAATATTAAATTTGAGGCAAGTGTAATTTTCTTACAACATTTTTTTTAATAAGAAATTAAGGAAAGATTATCACATCTGTTTCACGTGGTACATATATGATCTTACTGTGGAAATCATTGGCTAATAAAAGAGTTATATMATATWTTAATCAACTTCAATTTGATGGTGACTCTTTTATTTGTTTTTCACTAGAAATCTTTTTATTTCAAAGTTGTCCAGAGCTCAGTCAAAAGTTTTTGAATATCAGGGTTTTAATATAATAATTTACAGTTAAATATCATTTTCATAATTTCTAACGCTTTTTTTTCTTTTTTTGAAATTTATTAATAGAGGCAATAAGTTGGATTATTAGATGAATATCAGCATCTTAAATTTAAATGATAATAAGGGCAGAACTCCCAACAAATTTTATTTTTTTCATACCAGAGCTCGGACTTGAGATCATTGGTTAAGGAATCCGAGCTCCTTCCATTCGGTACAAACTTGATCGATGAATGACCTTAATTCGTTTAATTTTAACTGTTCAATTGAGTTATCAATCAATGTCCCAACTCTTTTACTCAATGGTATGCTTTTGTCTTTTCGGTCAAATAAACTTTTAAATGTTTTGTTTTTTCTTTTTTTTTTGGGTTTTTCAATTAAGAAATTTCATTTGTAATCATAATTAAAAAATTTCATTGGAGGAGACGGAGTCAAATTATAGTACTACGTAAATCCTATTGAGTTCCATTGCGTGCATGGCTTTACGTTCCCATCCACGTGTTACGTCAGCTAATATCTACATTAAACTAATTATGATATCCTGATTAATTAATTAATGACTAATTACTTCTATCTTACTCAAATGTTTTGCTTTGGTACTGTCTTTCAGATTGAAAATTTACCAAATTGCCCTTGAAATACAGAAACTTGATTTCTTGCTTATTAGTGCCTATACTTATACTAGAAATGACTGCTGAGAGATTAAGATATTTGGTCCACCAATTAGATTACTTTAAATTATTTATTAATCGAATTGAGATATCTTCTCATTCTAATATCTTTCATTACATTTTAATCATTGGCATTCTTAATTCATCCATCATACATGTTTTATCTTGATTATATTTTTACATTTGATATTTACTTAATCTTCTTAAAGTTTGACTGATTTATTTGTGAGGTTTCAATTCAAATAAAATGCTTCGTATAAGAGATATAAGAAATATAAGAGATCAATTATTACAGGTAATGAGATCACATATATGAAATCATAAGATGGCCATGATGTGCTATGATTCATCTAAAATAAGAAGGATTATATGGGTACCCACCCACATATGAAAATGACAAGAAAGTAAAATAAAGTGTCAATTATATCGGTTTTCAAAGAGTAAATACCTAAGGGATATTTATGACAATTTAAGAGAGCAAATACAGCTTGTGTCAGTCAGATGAAGAGTGCTTATTAGTCATCTCAGTGCCAAATAAACAAGAATAAGAAGCAAGACCARGACCTGTATAAATAGTATAAGCCGTTGGCTTTATAGTAGCAGACAGAAGCAAGCTCCTCCCCGAGAAAGAAATTATAGCAAAATGGGAAGGTCCCCCTGCTGTGATGAAAATGGTCTCAAGAAAGGGCCTTGGACACCTGAGGAAGATCAAAAGCTCGTTGATTACATTCAAAAACACGGTCACAGCAGCTGGAGAGCCCTCCCTAAGCTTGCAGGTAAAAACCGTAGCTGATTGGCATTTTTCTCTAGTGCAGGAACTAGTAATAATTTCTACTGCTTTCCGATAAATTAAATCAAGAAGTTTATAACTTAATTGTGCTTCGTCTTTGCAGGTCTCAACAGATGTGGCAAGAGCTGTAGATTGAGATGGACAAACTATTTGCGACCTGATATTAAGAGAGGAAAGTTTTCCCAAGAGGAAGAACAATCAATTCTACATCTCCATTCCATTCTTGGCAACAAGTAATTTCATCAACCCATATGATCTTCGACATTTTTCTCTTTTTTGTGATTATTCTTGGTGAGATTGATTATATTCTGTTTTTGTGTTGAAAGGTGGTCAACAATTGCAACAAACCTACCAGGAAGGACAGATAATGAAATCAAGAATTTCTGGAACACTCATTTGAAGAAGAAGCTGATTCAAATGGGATATGATCCGATGACTCACCGGCCAAGAACTGACTTATTTTCTACCTTACCAAATCTCATAGCCTTGGCTAATCTACTTGAGCATCATCAACTTGAAGAACATGCCGCAAGGTTACAAGCAGAAGCTGTTCAATTGGCTAAACTCCAATACCTGCAATGTCTTCTCCAATCTTCTGCTTCAATGTCTAATAGTTCAAACAGCCAAATTAACAGTGTGGACTTGGGAGCAATTACCACGATAAATTCGATCCCTCAGATTGGAGAAACAGTATCATCTATAAATTTATCCGAGTTTGAAAATCAAGCTTCCTTTTCCATCGAAAATGCCGGTTCTCAACTGCTCCACCATCCCATCACCTCAAGTACCAGTCTCATGGCAGACCCACAAGTCCCTATCGATTTCCAAACACAGTTGAATAATGATGTTACCGAGAATCCTTCTAACTTTGCAATGCTCAGCCAGAAAGAGGACAACAAACCTACTTCTCCATGGTTTCTTCCTTCTCCTGCTTCTTCGACACTTCCACACCTGACTGAAACCTCGATAAGCAATGTGGGCGACGCTAGCAGCAGCTCCAGCAACGCCGAAGGGGCTTCTTCGTATTGGCCTGAACTACTTTTTGAYGACCCGTACATGCATGAGTTATCATAGCCAAGAACTTATGATCATAAGAATTTGATAATGGTTATTCCTAGGGATTTTCCCGTTCCTATATTGGGTGATACTGGACATGCAGATACGTAGACGTCGAAACAAAAAAGAGCATGAAATATTAGGCAATGTATATAGTTCTGGGGTGATCAGAGTTGCTTTTGTTGGAGTTTTCTAATTCAACCTGAGAATGTGAACGTCAAATTCCCAGTTTCAGATCATATTTTCCTTCAGTAGATGCCTCAGAAAGGCGCACCCCCCRCCCCCCCCCCTCCCAAAACAACAACCAAAAAGAAAAAATATATCAACCACAAAAAGAACAGAACACCTTTCTAGTTTARGTTCATTAAATTCAAAATTTGTTTTCTCCTGGCCATAAATTTTTCTCTAGAAACATGGTAGGAAAATGACAACACTTATGAGATGGTTGTCTGTGCTAAAAGATGATTGATCATTAATCATATTAATGTGACAACCATGAACTTATATAATTGAGTTTAAACTCTTTCTTTCTCTTTGATCAATGAAAAGGATGGGGCTAGGGCCATATTTGAATACTCAGTTTCATTGAAACCAAGTGTCGTTTTACTAGAGAAATTATTTGTTTTATGATTTTATTGTAGCAACTTGGATTGATTTCTCTAAGAATTCATTTGTTTTCTATGTTAAAAAAAAAAAAAAAAACTTTCTGCAATTAATCAATTCCGCAAAAAATCTAACAAAAAGCCAAAGTTGAACAGTAGAATCTAGTATGTGTAACAAGGAAAACTCCAAACTTAATCCTTTATTCGACCCAAGAATTTGCACAATTCTTATGAGTTAGTGTTGATTTGAATGGTTTATTTTTCAAATCTAGTTAAATAGTGATTTGTTCTGTATGAATAAACGATTTAACTTATCTGCAGATGAAATGCTATCCCCTCAAAAAAGAAATCTTTTATTCAATTCTGAGTGTTCACGGACTATTTTCTAAATTTGCAGATGCAGCTTACATTTGAATATTTAAATAAACGTTCATTCAAGCTTAAGGTGACACTTTCTTCGGTCAAATTGACACAAATCCAATGTTTAGACTTGGAACATTTTGTATTTTGCAAAGATGAAAAGAAATTGTCGTAAAACAAATTTCTAACTTAGAATACATCAAACTCTACTTTCCAGTTCAAATAATGTATGCGTCAAATTTTCACTCAATTCAAAATTTAAATTTCAAACTTCTAATTTCCCGCCTTCCACACAAGAATCACTAGAAGTTGCTCGGCTCCACTAGAACTCGTTGTGCAAATATAGCCCATCAATCTTGAAGTTTCTCAATTTCTTCTCATTTGATTTCTTTGAYAATGAATATGGATCTCTCTGCAAACTTTTAGTACACTCTTTACCATAACAATAATAACATTAAACATGTTATTTATCATTGAAGAAGTTGATAGAGGATAAGGAGGCAAGATTTTGAAAGAGGTAGATAAATAAACACATATCATGGTAATTATTATTAATAGAATAAATTAGAATACCAAAAAATCTATTAAAAGATTCTGAACCACTCAAAATACAATCTGCTCTTCCTCTTTCCTCCATATGTTGTAGCTTTGTGCAGCTCCTTTGCATAACTAACTCTTTGATTTTCAATAACAAGGTATGATGCATATGATTACACATTATGTGTTCGACAAAAACACAGAACATCTCTTTCATTGATATTGCCACTAATAGCATCATTTTACAAAATCATTGGTGACAATATCACTGATGGAAACAGACATATCCATCACACGGGGGCCATCACACAAATTATCTTAAAGAATTCCATTGAATATTTCAACTATGACATAAGAAWCTTTGAAGAAAATACAAAGTAGGGTTAGGGTTAGGTGGTTAAAAATTGTTACCACCATGCATCTTTCTCTTAAGCAATGAAGGTTGGACAAGAAACCTAAAAAGAATCCTGTTTTTTCTATGTCGTTTTGACAACTCTGACCAACTTGACCTTAATGAAACACTCAACATATTATGTAATTTCAAATGAGACTTTTCTCATATATATATATATATAAGTGCTCGTTGATATTATGGTGCTGCTGCCAAGTGTTTGATATTGGATTTTAAAAGGTAAGACTTTGTATGTGTATATTTGGTAGAGTTACATTGAAGGAACAGTAGTTAGTTTCTTCTTGGGCAAGCAATCATATATATCTAACTACTCAAGAGAAATATCAAAGGTTCGCTTACCTTTCTTAAATATTGAGTAATTGTGAGGTGCCTTGCTTGATTCATATTCTGCTTTTGCCTTGTGTCACTTGAGAAACTATCACTATCGTTGCTGTTTTGCCTGTAATGTCATCACCCTTGCCCATCCTCATCCTCCTCCCGATGCCAAATCCTACACCCTGGTGCTAGGAGAGGGATCGAAAACTGGAGACGGAAGGAGGAACGAGCCTAAAGGAATCAAAAGGAAAAGGATACATGTATATGTACAACGTCTTTTTCATATTATATATAGTTCATATTCTTTTATCATTTAATTTGACAATCAATAATGCATAATATTGAACAAATTTTTTTTGGAAAAAATAGTGTCCTTGAAGTATTGCACGCCATTAATCCAAGTATTTGCCAGTATATCGAAGGTTTGGAAGCATTTATATCGATCTGCTATATGAAGTGAAAAGCAGAAAGCAAATGTTTGGAAGATTGGGCAAAGTCCCATTGGGAGTTTCTAAGTGTTTCACTTCACCCCATTTTGTCGTCTCTATTCTTTAATTTGCATCTAGCACAATAAAGATATTAATGGTTAATTGTAGTTAGACCTCGTAAACTATGACCCAAATCTACTTAAGTTCTTGAATTACAAATATTGGGCAGTGATTTGAATATCAAACCGTCCCTTCATTTTCACTAAAAAAAAAAAAAGAAAAATTATACTTTTAATCCATGATTTAATATTAGTATTAACATTAGTTTGGAAAAATAATTTTTTCGATGAATAAATAATTTTTCTAATCTATATGCTTCATTCGTTACTAATTGAGAAAATTTAATTGATTGATTAACGTGATATCGATAATAAAATTTACTCAAATGAATCTTAAATTAAGAGTAAAATTATAAAAATATCAACTTTTAACAAAAATTTACATAATTCTCTTGATTCGAATCGATTTAATTCGATAATTATATATTTCTTTTGTAATAATATATGTGAATGACCTCCACATAATATTTGTTAATACTAAAGAGACTAATAAAGTACTAATCATTGCATCGAAGTGATGCATTTGGGACCATTGGATCACCAACTGACCCCAAATCAATCAATCACTCATTCCCTCATTAAAAGATGTTCCCAAAAACGCAACCAGGACAAATACTTTCTTTTATCTTTTTTTTTTATGTAAATTGAAATGTTTCCCGGACTACAGCTCTACAAATTGGGTCATTTCAATCATCCAATCACAACTTTAAAAAATTTCCGAATTAAATTAGTATCTTCACTAGTTAATAACCTACTTGTACTAAGATTTTGCATTAAGCGAGCTATCAATAGCTCAGTAAGTAAATTTCAAAAATCATATCTTAACGACATTATTTATTAATTTTTTAAAATTGAATTTTATTTAAATTACGATATCATAAAACTTTTCATGTTTAATGATAGTATAAAATCGAATTATATGGAGTCCAACCCGATTCTTCTAATTATGGAAATACCAAAACTTATTTTGAGACATTCTCATACCTACCATTAAGAATTKAAAACCCAACTTTCCRCATTAAGAAGGGGAAAAAGGCAAGAATCTAAACCTAATCTCATGCAGGGCACAATCCAGAAACTGATCAGGCCAATATACTCTTGCCCTGGGCCTAGGATCATGCTGTTAAAGATTCCTTTTTTAGGTTTTCGAAATCACAAGACTATAAAGAGAATTCTAATTTGCACAATTCATACAGACAAATCATTATCCATAACTTAGCTCAAAGACGAGGCAAAAAACTTTATTTTGAGGGATAAATGATCGAGTTATTTAGGAGCGAAATGATACTTTTTAGATTAAAAATTCTTTATAAATTTTAAAAAATAATAATCATACAAAAAATTTTAAAAAATTATTGAAGGCTACTGTCCTCCCGCCCCTTGTTCCGCCTTTGAGTTAGCCACGAGAATTGGCCACGTATGGACCAAATAGCACTGTTCTTTTTCCTTTCTCTTTTMACCTTTTCGCTTTTAAAGATGGCTTTGGACAGCAAAAAGTAGTAGAGTGACTTGGAAGAATTAGGCTGGTGGAATATCTCAATCACAGTTTAGAAGGATTAGATTCTTGAATGTTAGAGAAATTAAAAAGAGAATTTTTTATTCACATTTTTAATAGTCATTTTTCTTTAAAATTGAGTATTGTTTGAAAAAAAAAATCTATCATGAACGTGTATGCAAATGCATGAATAGGAGGAGTATCGTGCATTTAGAAAGTAGCATCGAGTTATAAGTAAAAACTACTCGTAACTTATTAGCACAAGTCTCCAAAGCCCTTATACTTAGTAGCTCAATCAAGGCCAATTAGAGTTTGTTCAAGTGGTAAGTATATATAGGTCCGTTTTTGGGTTTAATAGGTAAAGAAGCACTGATACATGCAAAGTGTCAAATTTTTAATTTCTTTATGATATAGATCGGATGGGTCAAGATATCGAGGATCACACAACTAAATATTAATATATTTTCAAAAAGGGAATAAGGAGAGGAATAAAATTCATTGCTTTACCATGACCTAAAGTGGATTCCAAGCATTCGAGGTCGTTTAATGTGGACTTTAAAGTTTTTACCAATTTTTGGTCTTTTTAATATTTTTTGGATTGTTTTTATTTTGTGAATTGGACTTTAGGYTTCTTTTTTAGAGAATTAGAATTTGTGATTTTAGTATTTAAGCAAACTTCACGGCTGCTGACATTTTTTTTTGTCTTCCATACTATTGTTAATCAAAATTGGGAGTTTCTCTCTCTAGTAAATTTCAAACTTATATGTTCCATCTTTCATGATATTATTGATTAAAATCGAAAGTCCTCTTAAATTTAAACTTCCYATGAATTTTATATTTATCTATCAGATTTATAGCTGATTAATCCCGCTACTTTTTTTAGAGCATCATCTTATAATATATCTTTTCTTTCTCTAGAAGCCCCCTTTAAATGGTCCAGTGCGTGCACCCATAAATGGTTCCTCTAAATGTTCCTTCCACCCTTTACTTCTGATGATCTTCTTTCTACTAGTGACATTTCCCCTCTRTTCTTCTTCTAAGCCTGTCCTGATATCTGGTAACTGGTTGRCTCCCTTTGATTATGACCAGATGAAGAAAATGATGATTGCAGAATGGAGGCTTCTCGGGGTTCTATTCCTACGCCATTTTTTAGCACCAAGGTGTCGCAGGTTTCGGTCTTACACGACCACCATTGCTTTCATGCTCAATAAAAGATATAAGTAATTTGGAAAATATATCCAAAACAAGGTCATTTGTATAGTTGTTGGGCCAAATGGATTATAGAATCCTGACATCTTAGACTATCTCTAATGTAAAAGCAATTAGATACAGGCCTCTAGTCTTTGGAAAAAGAAATTCATGTTTATGATATAATTTCTCCTCTTGTCGATTATAATTGGAGGAGTAATTATTAAGACAGCAATTATTATATTATATGTAATGAATGTAAAATAAGTGTTTGAGTAATTGRTGAGCGAATTTTTAAATTAAAACAAGGTTTTATGTTTAATCTTTCTAAAATTTATATTAAAAAAATTTGGAACCGAACCTCCTTCCAAATAAGAGGAGAGTGTCTCTTCACTCAAAATTGCCCGATTAATCATTTTCAAATTATTTTGTTATTCAAATAGTGAACCTTGAATAGTTCATTTTGTAACCTCGTTCTAAGGTCTATCAGCGGCTTCGACTTGGACTTCCTACCTCCAACCTCCAAGCTTCCAATTCAATCCCATTACTCACCTTTAATCAGGACGAATGGTACAGCAGAATCAGATGCAAAATAATGCTATAGTGGGAGAAAGTTGAATCCACAAATATGCCCAAGCTTTGTAACTTTTACAGGTAGACTCAGTGTTCGATAAAAGTATAATCCCTAAAATCACTTTCAACTTGCAATAATACAAGGGAAACAAAAATCAAGATTTGTACATATCCTATATACTACARGACTTTGCGAGTTTGTGTTCTATATTGCGCTGTATGGTTGCATTTTCCACCCTGTCAAAGAAAGAGGATTAGAGAAGGCAATGGAGGGGTGAGATGGGATTTGGCTTTGTTTTGATGTATAGGATAAGAAAGCAGATATAAAATATCAAAATCTAGAAAAAGAAAAAAGTTGTGGCTGAAATTTGCCTATCAATGTCAAGAAACCGCACTACCTTAACACAATCACCTTCACACTGTCTCTCTTCCTTTTTTTCTTCTCAAGTTTCAATTTTGATTACCCATCTCCAAACCAAGTGGTTTTATTTATTAGTAATATTATCAACTCGAGCAGCACAAGATTCATCCAAGTACAGGAAGAATTAAATTCTTATATATGTATTTGCAAAATTTTAAATTGGGCTGTTTTTTGGTTTATTTCCGTGGAAAAAGGTACAATCTTTCTCTCTTCTTTATGGTCTGAAATCATCCTTCTCGCCTAAGTGAAAAGTAAAAAGTTGTGGGAACTCCAAAAGGATAAGATTAATTACAAATCATTCTTTATCCTCCAAGATAGGGCGCCATATTATGGTTTATAGGGAAGAGAGAGAAGAGTGTTGAAAGTTGAGTTCTTGAAAACTTTGGGAGATGTCAGGTGGGGGATGTAGTATTGTATGGTTCAGAAGGGATCTGAGAGTAGAAGATAATCCTGCARTGGCTGCTGGAGTAAGAGCAGGGGCAGTGGTTGCAGTGTTCATATGGGCACCTGAGGAAGAGGGTCACTATCATCCGGGAAGGGTGTCAAGATGGTGGCTTAAGCACAGTTTGGCTCATCTTGATTCTTCCTTGAGGAGCCTTGGCACTGCTCTTGTCACAAAGAGATCTACTGATAGTATTTCTTCTCTCCTTGAAGTTGTCAAGTCTACAGGGGCTACTCAGCTCCTCTTTAATCATTTATATGGTCAGTACCAAGTTCCATATATGAGTGCTTGGATCATGTAGCTTGTTTCTAGATTTCCGCCCTTTTTTTGCCATTTAAGTTCACCCTTTTCTATATTTTTCAAATAGGTTTTCCTCTTTCGTGCTTGGTTAATCTGTATTTGTTTTATAACATTCTTTTCTTTTGTCAAGCAATCTTTGTTTTTTTTTTTTTTTTTTTTGTTCAATCTTTCTTTATTCTATTGAAACAACGAAAAACCAAGCTTTGTTCCCAGATAATGTGACAGAGGTGAAGTCTTGCCCTATTTAAATAGTCATGGTTGTTGGGATATTATTGTTTAAAATATCACAATGACACAGCTTTATTAAATTATTATCTAGTTAGTACCTTTTTGCTTTTTCTCTCATTTGATGATTGATTTATGCAATAAACTCGGGGTCAATCTTTTGCTAGTCTTCCKTTTGAAGCTTGTTTATACATTATCCCTAGTTTCTTGCCTGCAAATCGCTCTATGCTTAATAGTCACTTGGAACTTTCCATTCTTAGATACATTTTCAGTTCTAAGTTAAAAGCACT
>MEJB01000017.1:3545336-3587781 GCA_001752375.1 Rhazya stricta
CTTCCTCTTCTTTTTTACATTCTTGAGTTCACTGTCAAGTCATGACTTAGTGAAATTCATACTCTTTGCGCAAAACAATAGGAAGGGAGAAAAGAGAACAGAAAGAAACTTTAGTTAACTACATTTAGTCTCACGTTGGTTATTTGATCAACTAATCTGCTGTTATTGTAGACCCCATATCACTGGTGCGGGATCACCGGGCAAAGGAAGTTTTAACAGCTCAAGGTGTCACCGTGCGCTCCTTCAATGGCGACCTGCTCTACGAACCCTGGGAAGTTCATGATGAAGAAGGTCGTCCGTTCACGACCTTTGCAGCATTCTGGGAAAGATGCCTCAGCATGCCTTATGACCCTGAAGCTCCACTTCTTCCACCTAAAAGAATAATCTCCGGTTGGCATTCATGCTAGAACTTGTCTGAAGATTTCTCCTTGCACATGAGTTGAGACTTAATATTCTTCCAGCAGTTTTGATTCTATAAACTTTTCTTAATTTCTATCCTCGCAATATTATTTATCAAAATTTCCAAGTCAAGAAGTTTTATCTYCATAAAATTAATAACTTCTGCAAATGCAGAAGAAATTGATAAAGATAAGCTTCTCTCTGTTCTTGTGATGAAGCTCCCTATGGAACATAAAAAAGAATAGGGTTGTGGACTGTGAATAAGGTCAATACTCTCAGAACTTTGTGGAAAGGTTTTCAGGAGCATAACACCAGTATCATGCGATGCAGCTTAGAACTAAACTTATCATGTTTTACGTGTCTTTTCATTTCCTCTCAATCATGTTTTGGATCCTGACAGTTTGCATATACTCCTGATAAACTTCTATAGATCTGTAGCTCTTGTTGATAGTTCTGATTAACCATTTCTGCAGATGGAGTCTCTGTAATTCTTTGTTGCTTCATAGCAAGAAGCTCAAATCACAGAAAGCTAAAGGGCTTTTCAGTTATTTCATAATTCTGAGATTGACTTGAGAGCAGTCTTCCAGAATATAACATAGTTGTATATGATATTGATGCAGCATCTCTAGCCTTGTGCAATTCAGGGCCAGTTGAAAATTTTACTGCATGAATCCCTGATTATTTGGGATTAGAATAGTTCCATACTTCATGTTTTTCTGAATAAGGACATATCTGTATAACTTGATTGACAAACTTATCCAGCTCTCAGATTGCAAATATTTGTAAAATTACCYTGATAGCAGGTTATACTTCATCAGATTAAGATTGCTCCAGTTAAATGCCTCATCTTATATGATGTTTCCATTCAACAGATTCATTATTTTCTTTTCCTTCATCACAGTTTATTTCATAATATTGTACTAAAGGGTTATTTTCTCTCTTCTAGGTGATGTCTCAAGATGCCCTTCAGATAACTTAATCTTTGAGGATGAATCAGAAAAAGGAAGTAATGCTCTTCTTGCTCGGGCATGGTCTCCTGGCTGGAGTAATGCTAACAAGGCACTGACAACCTTCATCAATGGACCATTAATTGAATATTCAAAGAACCGTCGGAAGGCTGATAGTGCGACAACCTCATTTCTTTCTCCTCACTTACATTTTGGGGAAGTCAGTGTACGAAAGGTTTTCCATCTAGTTCGTATTAAACAAGTTCTGTGGGCCAACGAGGGAAACAGAGCAGGTGAAGAGAGTGTCAATCTATTCCTCAAGTCGATTGGTCTCAGAGAGTATTCAAGGTACATGAGCTTTAATCATCCTTACAGCCATGAAAGGCCTCTGCTTGGTCACCTCAAGTATTTCCCTTGGGTATTGGATGAGGGTTACTTTAAGGCCTGGCGACAAGGTAGAACTGGTTATCCATTGGTGGATGCTGGAATGAGAGAGCTATGGGCAACTGGCTGGTTACATGATAGGATACGAGTTGTGGTCTCTAGTTTCTTTGTCAAGGTTTTGCAGCTTCCTTGGAGATGGGGCATGAAATATTTTTGGGATACTCTACTAGATGCAGATCTTGAAAGTGATGCTCTTGGTTGGCAGTATATCTCCGGTACTCTACCTGATAGTCGTGAATTCGATCGTATTGACAATCCACAGGTATAGAATTGTGAACTTCATTGAAAAATATTCATTAGTTCAGATTGAAAACTGCTGGTAGAATTGGAACTCTGTTTTGTTTTATGCAACCCATATGATGATGTTGAAGGGGTATGTAGGCATAGAAGTTGTCATAGCCATTCTGATCAATGTAGAGCACTGAGCAACTGTGAGCTGTGGACTCTTTTAAGTCTTCAAATTCCCATCAACTGCCTAAATCCCTTTAGCAGAATACAACCATAAATTATCTAAAAGTGACTTAAATGTTTCTTTACTTCTGGGCCTCCAAGTTACACAAATAACTAGGTTGAATTTTGGGGTAAATATGTAATTCTGCCTAATACTCTTTAAACGCAATTTTGAGAGAATAAACCAAGCTACATATTCCCATGATGCCTTGACTAACATTTAACTATAAGTGAATCACTTCCTGATCTTACAAATATTTGATGTTGAGCTCTTTAAAAAAGTGAATCTTGAACAAGAATATCATATCTTTTTTTATTTGCTTTTCATATTTATTTCTTGCAGTTTGAGGGTTACAAATTTGATCCAAATGGAGAGTATGTCCGGAGGTGGCTTCCTGAACTTGCTAGGTTACCTACTGAATGGATACATCATCCCTGGAATGCACCAGAATCTGTGCTCCAAGCTGCTGGGGTTGAACTAGGTTCCAATTATCCTCTCCCTATAGTTGGAATAGATGCAGCCAAAGCCAGGTTGGTAGAAGCGCTTTCACAAATGTGGCAGCTTGAGGCAGCTTCAAGAGCTGCTATTGAGAATGGAACTGAAGAAGGTCTTGGGGATTCTGAATCAGGACCAATTGCCTTTCCTCAATACATGCAAGTTGAGATGAATCAGCAACCTATCAGAAATAATCCTACTACTGCGGTAATTCGACGTTATGAGGATCAGATGGTCCCAAGCATAACTTCATCTCTGTTGAGAATTGAAGATGAAGAAACTTCTGTTGATCTGAGAAATTCAGCAGCAAGTAGTAGYGCAGAAGTGCCAATAACTGCTAACATAACTGAAGAACCTGTCAGAGAAGCATTTAACCAACCTCATATGCCAACAGTTCAAAATAACAACACTATGCCCCAATTCAGTTTTCCAGTAGGTCGAAGAAATTCTGAAGACTCAACAGCAGAATCTTCCATTGGTGGTAGGAGAGAAAGAGATGGAGGTGTAGTTCCAGTGTGGTCTCCTTCAAGTTCTAATTTTTCAGATCCATTTGTTAGTGAAGATAATGGCTTGGGAGCTAGTTCTTCTTACTTGCAAAGGCATCCTGAGTCTCACCAGTTGATGAACTGGAGGCGGCTCTCTCAAACTGGATAAGGTACGCATGAATTGTGAAGTATGATGGGGCTGGAGAAATTGTAATGCTTTTATCATCAAGAATTCAAAAGATTGATCTTATGTGAAAACTAAATTATCCAAATGAGACTTCGTCTTGTGTGAAAGATTAAAATCTGTCTGTTCAAGCACTTTTCTGTTTTCAATGATAACCTAGGTCTATATAACTCTAGTACTGTCATACCTTGGTAAAATTTGGAATCTTTTTAAACGAGGTTTGTTGTAGAGTTTCATTTTAATTCTCAAGTTCTTTCTCTTTTATGATAACTCAAGTCTGCTTATGACTAATATTGTCTTATCTCTCCCATAAATCATTTAATAAAGCAGTTAGATATTAGTTTATGAYTTTTATGTTCTGTTACCGAGTGTTTATTTTCGGAGTTCGTAATATTTCTCTGGACTTGGTAACAGGTGAACGCATATACATGGCCAACTACTAGGCAAGAGCTGAAAATCTTATAGTGTGTCCCTTGCATGATAGAAGCTCTCCATGAATGGCAAACAAATCAACCCTCTCTTTTTTTTTTTGACTCGTTCAGGAGTGGATCTGTGACTAAATTTTGAAATTGGATCAGGGTTTCATGTGTAACCTCTCGTTGTCTCCTTTGGTGCCACGCAGGTGGCTCTGTTGTATAGAATATGTTCTTCTTGTAAGCCAGAGAAATCTTGAAATGGGATGGGCATCATCAATAAACTCAGGCTCTTTGTTTATTAGGCAGCTGCAGTTATTACAATAACGTTGACATATGCCCCTCCTCTTATTCCCTTGCACAAGTTCCCTGTTACTACATCCATGATGTTCCGGGATTCAGCTTTCCTGCCGGTATACTTGCACTGTACTTGTTTTAAGGCTTTGCCAAGTAACGTGTATATTGTCAGTAGTCGGTGTTTCAGTGGCTTCTTGAACATATTCTGCCACCAAATGTAACCTTTTCATAGCATCTTTCCAATTTGGAGATGCACAACATCCTTGAAATGAGCAGGAGACTAGCAGTTGCTTTATGAAATTGTAAAATATTATCAATTTTCTGTTTGGTGAAGTGATACTTTTACATACTCATGCAAGCTTTATATCCAATATAAAGTTTCCATATAACAGTAAAGATGCTTTYGGTATTTCTTCACACATCAGGATGGAGAAATAGATCATTGTAGTTGCTCTTGGTGCTTTGTTCTGTGTCTTGTTCTGGCTCCGGTACCCGAAGGCTACTGTATATTAATGATGCAGCCATGGCGCCGAGGATGGGTGCCACAACGAAGACCCAGAGGTTTTTGTATTCACCGGATACTATTGCAGGGCCAATACTTCTTATTGGATTCATAGATGCTCCAGTGATGGGCCTGCATCATTCAAAATGTGAGCAACAAGCAAGTCTAGACTATTCTTTACCGCGCTGCAGTGAACGAATTAGTGGTATCTTAGCTAGCAGTTGTTCACTTACCCAGCAATGGTGACATTAAACAGAACTGTTACTCCAATGGCCACTCCAGATAGTGCCTTGTTCTGTTTCCATCAATCAAAGCAAGAGATTTTCGATAATGACAGAAAAATTAGAATGACACAAAATGAAGGAAAATTCTCCCAAGTTACATACGGTATGCTTTCGAATATAAAGCTTTGAAGATTGACTTACCGCTCTATGATCAGTAGCAACTGCACAAATTACAAACATTAAAATGAAAGTGATGATGAACTCCCATGTAATAGCTTCAAGATCTGTGGTTGAACTTTTGTACTGTGTGAGGGTTGGAAGTATATCATTTTGGTTGCTGAACAACACCTTCAAGGTAAGGGATGCAAGTGTCGATCCCATAAACTGAGACACGATATACATTGGGACCTGCAACCAAAATTGCAGGTAATACTTAACGGAATTCACACATGAAAACATCAACTTTAATCTGGTTTTATTGATTTCCCTTGTGCTACAGGGTTAATTATCTTTTTATTTTCTGTAAAATGAAATTGCTCGAGAAGATAAGGAAGATATTGCTCACGTGCAGCAGAGGAAATCTGCCTGCTGCAGCTAATGCAATGGTAACTGCTGGATTGAAGTGGGCACCAGAGATGTGGCCTAGTGCATAGACTAAAGCCATCACCACCAGACCCCAGACAACTCCAATTCCAACCACTGTCAGTGTGGCTACTCGATTAACAAGAGCCGCCCCACAACCCACATAGYTAAGAATGTAGGTGCCAACAATCTCAGCTACTATCTGTTTCCACAAACGAACATGAAACAAATCTCTGTTAGATAACCATCCTTAGCAGTACTATTTCAAGATCTTAACACATACACGCACACAGACCTTCTGAAAGCTCGACGGGGTTCGCGGGTTAGAAACATTTCCACGGAATACTTGTTTAAACTTGTGCTTTGCTTCCTCCATGATAGATAAATCAGCAGACACAGACTCTGGTGAAGTAACAGGAATTATTGAAGGTGTGTAGGGCTTGTTGGCCATTGCTGATCAGAAGCCGGCGATACTGAAGACGTTCTTTCTATTAGTCCAGTTTATGTCAAGCACATAGATACCGTGCTTAAACGAACCCTTTTTATACTCTCAAAAGAATATGAGATGAGGAAAATTTTAGCTTGACAAACTCAAAACACATAGGAGAATTTTGGCAGCTAGTTTTTTGAGAAATCTAAATATTGGCTGCCAGAATCAAATGTTAAAGTGGGGTATGTTTGTTCCTTGAGAATCTATAAATTAAAGATCGACATATATACAAAAATCATATATTAAACTAATTTTTACGACTATTCTTTAGAATGTTCAGCCGGCCTTTATCTGCATCTCCGGCCCGTATAATTAGCACAGAGAGAACTAATTAGTGTAATGTCAAAGGAAAAGAATGAAGAACACATAGCTCCAGAAGTCAATCAAATTAAGATACTTGAATCTGTCACCATTATTAGCCAGATGGGTTCATAATCCCTTTGACAGTTTGTACATCAAGTCGACCATAAATTATAGCTTTCAGGTCTGCTAGATATCAATGCCAGAGGAAATCTGTAGACAGGATAAGGATGGCAGCATTTCTTTGCCAGATTATATTTTTATAGAGTTTGCCTCGCAAATCAATAAATCTTGAATCCGCTACTTGTTCACTTTAATGGGTTGTCGAAATATTTTCACTTGTGTGAATCGTAAGGGTTACGAATAATGGAATGACCATAAATATTATTAATTTCGTTCTTACATGTATGTGGCCAAATAATCACTTAAGTTATCACAAGAAGTGAGCTCAACATGGATTCTTAGGGATGCCAAGTTCTAGGTCTCCAAAAGGCCATATYCAAGATGTTAAGAATGGACTGACAGATCCTGCCAGTCGGTTATCCTGTTAAAGAAACAAGAGAAAGAGTGTATGAGAACATCCTAAGTCCTTGACTAGGTAGAAGTCTGTTATGAACCTTGAAATCCTACAATTTGCTTAAGGTCCAATGCCATGAGWTGGGGGAGAAAGGAACTCTTTGGACATCTTCTGACTTGCAAGAATGTAGTTGGGAGTTGGGACAACTTAGAATCCTAATAAATTGCGGTATCAACCTTGTGCAACTTTGTAGTTTCTATTCATTTCAACACAAAACATGTCAAAAGAATCTGATGTTGCACTTTACAAATTGCCTCAATATTTATATCCGAACCAACAGAAAGGATCTCATTCGTTCATCTGCAGGCCTAAGCAACTATTTACCAAAGAGGAAATGCTCGGCTAAACCTAAAAGCCCTAAAAGCTGTATCTTCCCAAGCCATCCTTTCTTGGCTAGGTCTCTAACTGATTACAGAAAAAAGATATTTTCATCAATTCTAGGACCCATTTGGAAATAATACTTCRAATCGAGGATGGAGAATGATTATAGGTTAAGAAGAGACTTACTCAATAGGATTTCTTTTAAAATACCTCAATAATAGTTTTATTGAGGCTTAAGTTAATCTTTCTTTCTTTTTTAWTAAACATCTCAAAGTTTTACATTAGTTTTTTTTTTTTAAAATAAAAATTTTCCCGCAGATGCTCGAGTGCCCATGGTTCCTCACATCGATCCTCCCCTGCCTTTAATTGCATATAAGGTAAACTATAAAATAAAACTTTGCCAAACAGTAGTTGTGGAAGATTTTACGGGGAGTATAAGCTTCTTTCTTTCTTTTCTTCTTTTTTTTTTTAAAATATCCTCTTGATCTAATTATAATTACAAAAYTACCTTCATAACCTACTTATGGGACAAAATCATTTTTACGAAGATATTACCAAAGACTAATTAGTTTTTACAAGTAACACTTTCTCTCATGACTCCTAAACTTGAACTACTATAACTTTATTTTCATATTACCTTTTACTGGCCAAATATTTTTTAAATTATATAAATTCAGCTTCTTAGACATGTTTGCATAAGGACATGTTCCTTCTACGAAACATGTCCCCTAAAATGTTACATTAACATGTCCCCCCCCAAAAATGTTCTTTCCATAAATTTTTTGTTTTTGTAATTTTCTAATTTCCTCCAAATACTTATTTTAACAATACCAACTTGTATATAACAAAGATTAGTTCTTTATAAGTCCACTAATGAAGAGGGTAATATTCTCTTCTAGAATAAAAGTAACGAAATATGAAGATTTGGTAGGGAAAAGGAAAAAGGAGTGCAAATAGCAAGTCATAAGATTTAATAATCGAATTTGAAACTTTGAATTTTGCATATAGAAATTAAAGAAGTATATATCTTGATACTAAAGGTCCTACTTTTTGCCTTGTAGGGTGAACTATTTTGAGTGAGAATATGCTATAATAATTGCACTACTCTCCTAAGTTGACCTTTTCAGACAATGAATTAGATGGCAACATTTTGATTCCATTATGAGATTCCTTTGTTACTTTGATATATGTTATAAGCTAGCAAGGTCTCATTTAAAAAGTGTAGGTCTTTTCTATCATAAAACCCTTTGATCCATAATGGTTGAATTGTTAACACATTATATGCTTAACTCCAAWTTTTTTCTTATAATTAAATTGATTATTGTAGAACGATAGGTCATGAGTCTTGTTTCTTTTTATGTATCATAAAAAGAAAATGGTCTAAACTTCTCTTTTCTTTGGCCCCGGAAAGAAAAATTGTTGTGTCCTCCCCTAGGTTTATCTGGGCTTATCAAAATCTCTTTAGGTCAAGCGGGTCAAGTTTAATCCTAACCAGTTAATTATTTATTTGTCAGTTATGTATATTATCCTCCACTAATTAATAAAGACACTTAATCACCTATAATTTTCTCCTTATTGTAATAATAGAAAAAGAAAGCCAAAGCTAAATTGTCACCTATTATAACTTTTAAAGATATTAAATTAAACTAACATATTAATATAGATTAGAGTGATTAATATCACTTTGAGACTCAAAACTAAGAACATTTTCCATTTAAGTGAAAGCATAGAAGAATATATTGACATAATATATAGTATTAGTTAATAAGTTTAAACATCCCCATGCCTTAATGAATGAAAAAAGAAAAATTTACTACTGCAAGATTGGGTGATAAACACAAGTGAAATGGACCATCAACAAATTGCGAATTCATGTCAATAAATACTAACTAGTTTCAAGGTCAATCTGCATGACCTAGTCAAACCAATCATGTTTTGGGACTTTTATCAATTCGCTTTCAAAGTCATAAATGATTAAGCATTCCTTTGGGATTATTTTTCTCAATTTCAAAAACCTATTTTTGAGATAAAAAAACTATTAATATTTTCGATAAAGTCAATATGTGATAGGGAGTGTGCTTTTAAATACTTTCTAGAAAAGTTAGAAAATGAAACTTTCTCTAAAGTAACTATAATTTCTTTTAGGAAAAATAACTATTTAATTTGTAATTGATAAAATTAATCTTAAATCTTAATTAAAATTATAGAAATACCTTAACATTTGATTATTTAACTTTATTGTATTTTTTGGGACAATAAAAACTATATGAAACTTTGAGTAATCTTGTGCTCAACTATATGACGATTTATCTTTTCRTYTGATTAGAAACTTATTTCGTTAAAGTTAATAAAATTTGAAAAATATTTGTGCTAAGAAATTTTAAATTTGTAATCATAGTTAAGAAATTTGTTCGATTCAAATGTTATTTAGAATGAAATTTTATAATTTAAAAATTTTAAATAAAAAAATTCCTATAGAAAAGTAAATAAGTGACTTTTAGTGATAATATATAAATATAGGAGACAAAATGTGATTGAACCTAAAGTTTAATATATGGTAAGGTTGGGAATTTTCTAGCATACTTTTCTATTAATCACTTTTGTTATACACTTCTATCAATCAATTGGAGTACGAGATGTGTATATCCTGATTCTTTTTCAACATTTTCTTTCCTGTATTTGAGAAGTTAAAAGCAAGAAGATATATAAAAAAAATCTCGAGTCATATGATAATGAGTGTTAGAAATAGAGTTAAAAGAAAGTTTTTAATGAGTTCAATCTTAATCTAAAAAGTTATTAATTAATTCAAATTTAAATATTGAATTACTTAATCAAACTAATTTAATATTTAATGAGATTAAGATCTTTTAATAGATATTCTTGTATCTTTGAGTAGATATGACCCCCAATATTACACCCTAGACAGCATCTCTAGGTCCTGTCTGACCCTTACTTACCTTTCTTAAGCCAAGTTCTTTAACGTTAAAGGTCATTCAACTGATGAATTCTGCTTCCATAAGAATTTTTCAAGAACTCTTCCCCAATAAAGCAAAACATTTTGTTTTTCTTTCGAGGAAAAAGCAAAACGGGTGGGTAGCTAAGTCCAGTTTCCATTCGAACAACTTAGTAAGGCGCGTGCGAACAGGTAACCGATACAATTGAAGACGACTGGATAAGTACTATTCAAGAAAAAACAAAAGTAATTCTAATAACTACGAAATAATATATCAGAAAAGAACAAGAATGAACTCTAATACCAACAACAGCAACCGAAAGGAAAGAAACGGAAGAAAAGAGGAGAAAAAGAAAGCTAACACGTATGTCATAGAGCAGGAGAGACAGCAAAGTCAACAAGTAACGTTCTTCCACTTTTGCCCCTTTATTGAGGCCGGAAAGGCAAATAAGACGGTTAAGAACCAAAAAAGAAGCAGAAAAAGAGTATCGCTTCTTCTTTTTTCTCATACAAAATACAATCTTTCTGTATTTTGAGATTATTATAATTCCATTTACTACGTYGGATTCTTGTTGAGTGATTAGAAGGGTTTTAAGTGTCTCCTTTTTCTTTCGTTTTCAGCCTCATTTTGATACATTCAAATCTTTGTGCAAATTCATTACAAGAAGAAAAGGCGCCACAGCTGGATAATTATATGGGCAACAAGTTAACTCAAAAACTATTTCTCTCTTCTGTGAATAAATTTGGTTAGTTGGACGAATTCTTGAAAACCCATTTTGTCAATTTACCTATATCTTTTCTTTGCTTTGTTTAATTTAATTTGTTAATTTTATGAGTTTTGCTTTGGGGGCTCTTGTTCAGCGGCTGAGTTCTTGTTTTTAATTGTGTGGAATAGGAATTTGGTAACTTTTCGTTCTTTGAAGTGGGAATCGATTTGAAGGAATGATGATCAAGGGAGTACAAGCTGTTGCATGTTGAGAATTASTCCAAAGATTCAACATTTATTCAATTGGCAGACAATTTGATGGATAAGCTATTATGTTTCAATGTTGCTTGTATTAAGGTAATATTTTATTTTGTTTGCATTCTATTTTTCCTTTTCTGCTGCTTCCGTTACTCTGATGAAAATTTCAATCATGCATTTAGAGATCACCGACTGACAAAGAATGATGTGTTAATTGTGTTCTAGCTGTTATCTCGCCATTGTAGATGGACTCCGAGGGCCTTGATGTTTGTTCAAATTAACAGCAAAATGTTTCATTTGCTAAATGCTATGCATGGATGGATGGATGAGTAGTCCAGGATTTTCAGCTATCAGTTATGGAAAATAACACTCTCAATAGCAAATTTAGGATTATTATGCAGCCAAATTATTTATTTCCATACCCAATTAGCTCTTTTTTAAAATCTTAAATAATGGGTATTGGATCTTTGTTTCCATTTATATATGGATCATAAAGCAAAGAATTACCAATGTAGTTGTTTTAGGTCTCAATTTCAACCAATGTATGCAGTTCAACCCCCGTGCATTTGACTGCATTTTTGGCCATCACTTAGAGCCCTTGTTGCCTTTTTTTTTTTTTGGCACATTTGTATTAGAAATTCATCAGGTGCAAAATATGATATTTATATCTCTTCTAGTGATGACAATATTAGGTGATTGTCCTTCCAATTTAGCATGTAAAATGGGAAATGACAGTGATCGATGTCCATACAGGATCTTTTTAACCTAAGAATCTTACATGAGAGTTAATCAAAGTTGATTATGATTGATAAAAGCTTGCATTACTTTTTCCCTATGTTACCTGGACTTGGGCACAAGTCTTTGTTATCAGTAGTTATAAGGTTCTGATTCATCTTCTGCTGAAAAGCAATGCTCAGTTGACATGATAAACAGTTAATCAGATTAAGTATTAGATSAAACTTATTTACAAGCTGTGGAAGAGCTATGTCAGAGAAAAGGTATCAAGAACTCTACGTGCATGGTAATATCATAAGACTCATCTTCCTGCAGTATWGTTACGTACTTTTGTCGTTATCCTTGTTATTCCTGAATTTTGTCGTATATGAAGTCATTTAAGTCTTACATGCAGTTGTTCCTCTTCCTTTTTCACCCTCATTCTTCTGCTTTCCAGTGTGGAGGGGGACAGTCTGCTTATGACTCTGGTAAAGGAAAAAGCCGTGAAGGTCAAACTAAATATGGCTTCCACCTAATGAAAGGTAAAGCCAACCATCCAATGGAGGACTACCATGTTGCTAAGTTTGTGCGGATAGATGGACATGAGCTTGGGCTTTTTGCTATCTATGATGGCCATCTTGGGAATGCTGTTCCTGCATACTTGCAAAAACATCTATTTGCCAACATCTTGAAGGAGGTAATATGCATCTAAACTGTTTGGCTTTTCCATAACATGATCTCACTTTAGGTTGCAGTCTCATGCTTACAGCTTTTATTATATTAGGATGATTTTTGGACTAACCCCGGAGGGTCAATCTCAAGAGCATACGAGAAAACTGACCAAGATATTCTGAAAAGTCCAAACTTGGGCCGAGGTGGATCCACTGCAGTGACTGCAATTCTGATAAACGGACGAAGACTATGGGTCGCTAATTTGGGAGATTCACGAGCTGTTCTCTCTAGAGGAGGTCAGGCAATTCAGATGACAATAGACCATGAGCCTAGTACTGAACGAGGTAGCATCGAGAACAAGGGTGGTTTCGTTTCAAACATGCCAGGTTTGTCTTTTCTCTCTTTCTTGTCCTGTCTCCCCATTGTTTTTAATTTTAGAATAACTGTTTTGCAATTCTGTATTTTACCAAATAATTTCTGAATATTAGGGACATCGCATATTCATAACACGCATGGAAGTTTTATTCATATCTTCTTCTTCCCTTTTCTTTCCATTTTTTTTTTTTTTTTTGGGGGTGGGGGGGGGGGGGGGTTGTGGGGACATGGGGGGATGGGTTGATTGTGATTCTTGTTACAGGATCATATTTACCAATGGCACTGGTAGAAAGAAACTGGCATTTTGTAAATCAAAATATCAGTTTAATGATGCTTAGTTGTAGCTTTGCACTTTTATCAGAAATCTTGATTGTTAATCTTGCTCGATGTTTCCTTTCAGAATACAAGAATAGGAAGCACTCTGGATTTTCATCGGAAAAGCCTTTACATGGCAAGCTAAAACATATAACAAGTGAAGGGGATATATTATTTTATACCTGTGATGGACTCACTGGATTTTGGGATTTGTACAAGTTGACAGTTTTCCCAAGGTTCCTATTTGAGCATCCARACAAAGCAACCTTATCTATTAGCAAGAAAATGTTCTGGTCTTATGCTTTAATTTAGATACCATGATGACTCCATATGAATATAATGACATGTTCTCAACTTCCTATCTGAAGGGACTGCTTTGCTTTAAACCAAGTAAAGATTATTAATACTAGATTTCAGAGCTCGTCAAAAGTTTTTTTCTGCAGCACTTTAGAGCTAGATGAACAGATGTCCTGTAATGAAGCATATAATATGGGAAAAAAATGAAAAAAGGAAAGTTCCGCATCAAGAGTAGTGAGATTCAAATTCTGACTTTTGGAGCAAAACTTAGTTTAATCTTTTCAAAAGCTTATTTTCTCTGATTCTGGGGATCATGAGGTCACCTGATACTGATACACGAACAAGGCTTCCTTTGTGCGTCGTAGAATAACAAAATTATTGTTCATTGATTGGGCCATTGAAACATACATGTCATTTTTTCTTTGTTCTTTTTAACTTTTATTAGGTCATGTCTTCCTGTGTACTACCTGTGCCAGTGGACCAATGATTATTCCTCTTGGAGCTGCCTTTGGAAGAAATATCAACAAAATATACATTTCTTTTCCATTTATGGAGATTTGATCTCTTGAATTCCAATTCGAGTCCATTTCCATTGTCCTGTCATTTTACATAAACCAGTTTACTTTGTAAAACTGCATTTGAAACTTGTCAAGTGATCGAGTTATCAGTGACGGTGCCCCATGTGCAGGAAAGCCTTTTAAATCTCAAATTAATAATCACAAATGATTTGGTACTTCTGTGATTGGAGATTCTTGTTTCTCTATGAAGCTCAGTCTTGATGATTCAACTATTAGGTTGTGACTGCTAAATTCTTTGTGAAACTCTGGTTCCAATCAGCGGTGTAGATTTTTCTTTTATTGATTAGTAAGAGGACTTTTATGATGTTTAAGGAATCAAATAGGAAATCGTTATTTTCTATTCTTGCATGTAAAAGTAATACCTTCTTTCTTGATGGGATGATGCTTGTTAAAAAAGCAGTGCTACCATTAATGTTACTGTTTAGCAATCTGAGACCCTAATAGAAGCCTTTGAAATGTTTATGGAAATGTCTCCATACATTTGGATTTTTCATTTATGTCATTTCCTAGATTACTAGATAAACCATCATCTATATTCATTCTAGTATGGTTGGAAGAGATAGTCTTCTTCAAATAGAAATAAGCCATGAAATTTTAAGATCTTGCATAGTCATCTGCTCCTTGAAGAGTGAACTGTGTTCGTCAAGGTCCTTTTCATGCTTTGAATCTTCAACTGCTTGTTGAAATAACTTGACCATTCTCCTGCTGCTGTTCAGTAGTTAGTTTAGCAGACAGTTTGTCTTCTCTGCAATCATTCACACTTCTAATCTGTTCATTTTAATGATTGTTGCTGTCATTTTACTTATCCATTGTCCATTTTGCACACTCTCTAGTCCAATCCACTTTTATCTCTTTCCCCTGTGCTTCAATGTGGCAGGTATCATGTGCAGCAGATGCATTTTTTTTTTTTTTTTTGGCTATCTTATTACTAACAGTTTTTTTTTTTCCCCCCCCCAATGTTGTTGAGTTTACCTCTGCTTCAATGTCCTTTATTTGCTGGAATTGCTTACCGTTTTGAACCACACCAAATGGCAATGCAGTCTACACTTTCAATTATGTGATGCTATCATTAGTTTTTGCTTCTGTTACCTGGCGCTCAGTTCGCTTATACATTTGTAGTGTTATAGATATCTTTTCACTGTGTCATTCCATACATTTTGTTAATCTAATTGCAGTTGGTGATAACATGGATACTTAATAACTTCTTTCTTATCATGGTAGCTGAGGGAAATATGGCTAATGTAATAATTGTACTAGTGTTAACTTCTTTCTTATCATGGTAGCTGAGGGAAATATGGCTAATGTAATAATTGTACTAGTGTTCTTTCAGTTCTGGTGATTGTTTTATTTCTACAAAAGAAAGGATCATGTCAACAGTATTATTTTGGCTCAAGTTTCTTGCGGAAGATCATCATTCTTTAGTTAAAATTTAGGCTTTCAGCATGTAATTCGAATGCCTTGAAAGTCTGATTGTGGTTTCAAGTTATCACTTGCTCCTGCCTATATAGCCCCTGTTAGACCCTACCTCTTTCTATCTTGGGCATGGTAATCTGTATTGTAGTACTTCCTTCTAATCTATATTGTAATGTTGTCTGTTTTGCATCTTTATAGGAGATGTTCCTAGGGTGAATGGCCAGCTGGCAGTTTCTCGTGCTTTTGGAGATAAAAGCCTTAAATCGCATCTGCGATCAGATCCTGACATTCTTGATATGACCATTGATGTCAACTGTGATATTCTTATCCTTGCAAGTGATGGCCTCTGGAAGGTGGTTCATCTTTTGCTAAACTTAATGTTGCACATATAAATGAAGTAGAATTTGTAGGAGGATGTTTATGTTTCTATGTCTTGATCTTTTTCTTCATTGTCAGGTAATGACTAATCAAGAGGCCGTTGACKTTGCAAGAAAAATAAAAGACCCCCAGAAAGCTGCTGAAAAATTAACAGRTGAAGCATTGAAGAGAGACAGCAAAGATGATATCTCCTGCATTGTCATTAGGTTTAGGAATTCAGCTCTCACCTGAATCATTCCAAAGTGCAGATTATAGAATCAGAATTGAGAAAAGTAATAACATTAGATGCCGTTTTACGGACATCAACTAGATACATAGGATCTATTTCCAGTTGAGTGAAACTCCTGGCAAACATTAGCCAGAAAGTCACTCAGAAAATTCACAGAAAAAAGTAAAGATAGGCTAGTATCTCCTGTAAATCTGGTCTGTTCAGCTAGGTTCCTGAAAACCTTCTTTTTCTTTTCTTTTTTTGGTTCCCCTGTGGATAACTAGTTTATATGGTTTCATGTTTCAATGTTGTCAATGTGTATGTAGGTGATGGTGAAGTTTCTATATGAATATAGTTCAAATAATATTATGTCAAGTGTTCATGAGTCGGTGGTTTTGATATTTATTCTTTTAAATTTAACGATGGGTTGTTTAACTGTAGATCCTCAGCCCATAACCCCACCTATTTTCCTCATTTTTCCTCTTCTTCGTATACCTGTTAGATCAAAAGAAGGAAGGAAGGGTCTCTTTGTAATTGCCCCTAAAAAATTGTGGCGCTGGCTACCTACTTCTTTCACAGGTTTGACCCCGCATGGGCAGGCTTACAAAACAATTGGGAGAGAGAAAGAATAAAATATTCCGCAAAATGGGGATTCCGTAGGCGTGACCACAAATTAGGGTATAAAGGAGCAGTTGCCGACCATCTCATCTCACAGGGCTTCTCAACTTCGCCTAACATACCTCTTTCCCTTTCCTTCCTAGGGTTTTAGTGCTATGGCTTGCTGAGTTATGCGTGCGTTTCTGATATCTGCCTCTTCTTTCAGCTACAAGGGCTGAGATCTAATGATCGATTTCTTGATGGCTTTGTTCTGGGGGCATACATAAAAATTTCATTTTCCAAAGAGGGGATCTGATGATACCCAGATTTCAGCCCTCTGTTATCTGGGTTCCTCTTTTTGGGACATTTCTTCTGCTCTTTTTAACAAGAATTTCTAACTGATTTTCTGAATATTGTGAATCTATGCTGCTCGTCGTGTTAAATGCTACTTTCTGGGACATTTTTCAATGAATCGAGSGAATATGGTTTTCTATTTTTCTGGGTAAACTTGCATTGACATTATGATATGTTACTATTCTTTGATAACATTTCCATGTAGGTGAAGATTAGGTTTAATTACACATGGTAAATAGTAGTCATATATCTAGTTCTCATAAATTTGATTTCTTTGGATGGTATTTATTATTTTATGATTGTGAAAAATAAGTGGATGAAAAAGGGTTTTCATTACAACCCTGAATTTGTAGACCTGACATTCAAAGCTGCATCTGGATATTGTTGACTGCAAGAACAAATTGGTAGCTCGAAAATAGGAAAAACATTGTGGAAATCTTTTTATTTTGACATTTTCTGGTTATTCTGGTATCATATTTACATAATTGTACTGTTGGAATGAGATTAAAATGTAAGAAATTGAGAGGATAATTAGCAATATATTGGATCAGTAAATAGCTCCGAACTCACTTGTTAACAACTTTTCAATATTAGGTTACTCCTTTCTTGGTTTGCATCTGTAATTGTTCCTTTTAARATTATTATAGTATAGCTCGCCTCATTCTGCCCAATTTGGACTGTCGCCTGATWGTCTGAATAAGCACTTATGAAATACTACTTATTATTCATGCATTTTATTTTTATATTATTTTCTTTTCATAATATTAGAATGTGCATACATATCAATTTGCTGAATATGTCAAGTWTTTAATATACTTTTTCTCTATCTTTATTAATATAAATATGGTTAAATATATTGAAAAAGAGATTTTTCTTTTTAAAATGATTTATATTATGAGATGGAGGCGATAATAAAAATACCTTATCTTAATATTTAGAAAGCTTGGTCTATATTCCTAATTAATAATTTTTTGTTTTTTGTGTAGTTATTATTACCCGCATTCAACTCATCAATTTTTATTATTTTTAATTTTAACTTAAATTAAAGAATCCCTTCGAGTATCTTCCCTTATCATTGCCACCTAAAGTTATTGATAATAAGTTCAACCGAGGCGACCASCAAACTAGTATTTTAGTACTATATAGTTTTTTACTTTATTATTTTAAATTGATTAAAAGGATWATTTTAGGATGATYAAGAGTCGATTAATTGATATTAGAAAGGTGAGAGGGATGCTAATGATTACTATTAGTGATGTGTGAAATTTAGGATTTAAGGGTGTAAAGTCTAATTTTTATTTACTTTAATATATTAAAAGAATTACTTATTTGGAACCACATTTTCTTTCTTTTACCGATTACCAATTYGAAAAAGGCAGATAAAAATATATACGAAAACGAGCAAATCAGTGGTTAGACGTTGTATTTTGGCTTAAGTGCCACGTGGCAAGATCTCACCCTAAGGGACCGACAAATCCTTCTCATAAGCAAATTTTGTGGTTCTCAGTCTTCCTTCAATAATAAATATACCAAAAGAAAGGAATGAGGAAACTATCACTAGAATATGATCAAATAATCTTTTATTCCTCTTCTAGATATGCAACTTTTAGRACGTAGGAGTACTTCTTTATAAAGGCCTGCAGAAATGACTATTCTTGCCAATCTTCAAGTTGGCACGCTGTTGGTAACATTATTGTTATTATTTTGTTTTTTGCATTTCCAAATTTTGCTTTTCTAAGAAAAACAAGGGAAACTACTATTTGCATTAAATAAAAATAATATTTCTTTTCTTTTTCATCCATATATTGTGAAAGTAACAGAAAATTCTTGAGCATGTTATGCTCCATTTATCCTACAGCAGTCACCAGTCAGTCAACAATGCCTCTCTCCCAATCATTTCATGGTTTATGGCAGGTAGCTATAATCAATACTAACATTGAGAGTTTTCTATTTCTCACCTTTTAGCAACACCCCGGAAATCAGTATCAAGAAAACATAAAGAAGCGGATGTGTGTGTGTTTAGAGTCCAAATACAGTAATGTCCAAGTGTTTCAACTTAACAGCATCAGCAAGCTGGTGTTTCAGGTCAGCTTTCAGCACTTCTGGGCTCCGATCAACCATCACAGACCTCGGTGATGGCACAATAATGCACTGTTGGGTTCCCAAGACGCGGAAGCCGACGCGGCCTAACTTAGTCCTTATTCACGGCTTTGGAATCAACGCAATGTGGCAATGGTGGGAGACGGTCAGAATTCTGGCACCCCACTTCAATGTCTACGTTCCTGACCTGGTATTTTTTGGAGACTCGTTTACGACTCGGCCGGAACGTACCGAATCGTTCCAGGCTCAGTGTGTGAAGCGGGTTCTAGATGCAAACTCGGTGGAGAAAATGAGTGTGGTCGGAATCAGCTATGGTGGGTTTGTGGCGTACAGCATGGCGGCCCAGTTCACGGACAGCATAGAGAAGGTGGTTATATGCTGCTCGGGGGTGTGTCTGGAGGAGAAGGACATAAAAGAAGGGTTGTTTCCGGTGAATAACGTCGATGAGGCGGCCGAGATTCTGGTGCCGAAGACGGCGGAGAAGATGAGGGACTTGATGCGTTATACTTTCGCTAAGCCACCRAAAGGCATCCCTGCTTGCTTACTGGAGGACTTCATTGACGTAAGTGCTTCTTCTCCATTGCCCCCATCTCTCTAGAATATCCTACATTTACTAGAAAAGTCAAGCGGACAAAAGTTTGAAAATGAAATCAAATTTTCTTTTCCTTTACGTCTCTTCTTCGCACTAACTTGGCCGTTTAGGGGATAGTATTGCTAAAGCACTTGTATGGGCTGCAGGAGATGTGCACACATTATGTGGAGGAGAAGAAAGAGTTACTTCGTGCTATTCCAAAGGACAGGAGACTTCCAGATATACCCAAGATCAGTCAGGTCGGCTTCTTACCTTCTCCAGCAGTTAAACTTGGGAAGAAAATGAAAAATGACAGGATTCTATAGCAGAACTCCTGGATTTCATCTTCTCCATTATTTTTCAAGAATGCTGACAAGTGGATTTGACCTTTCTGATGCAGCCAACGTTAATTTTATGGGGTGATCAAGATCAAGTCTTTCCGATTGAATTGGCTTATAGACTAAAAGGGTTCAATTCTTGCTCTTTTTTAGCCGAATTCAGTTCCTTCGTGCTGTCATAATGAGGGAAATGTGTCCTCTAATTTGTGTAACATGATATTTTTGCAGACATTTGGGTGAGAATGCTCAGCTAGTAGTAATTGAGGGCACTGGACATGCATTTGGTTTCGAGAAGCCTAAGGAGTACCATAACCATTTGAAGAATTTTCTCTTAAGTTGAAGAACTTGGTTGCCATTAGTCTGACCCTTCTGGAGTTTGGATTAGTTCGACAGCTTGAAGTTCTACTCTATACTTTCAAGACAAAATGATGAGGCAGCTGCTTCTGCCATGTACATGCTTGCTTCTCACCCTACTTACTACCGCGATTTAAATTGCTTTTAACTGTAGTCCTTTCCAAGAATTCATAGCATTGTTTAAGAATATTTGATCTGCAATAATCTCTTTTGTACTAGTTCAACTAAAAGGAGGTTTTGTTAACAGCGCCCTCCTGAAAGTTCTGTACGAGTTCATAAAGATTGAAGTTCTATAAGTCATTCTTGTTATAGAGATACATAGAAGATTAATCCGTTTAGAAAAAAGGGTACGAAACTGCTCCAATTTCCTAGATGAAGCTGCAATTTTCTACCAATAAATTCATCGCACAACAGCGGAGCTGTCAACAGCCTATTCTGCTCAGACAGAAGTAGATGTCAAATGGTAGATGGAGCATGMTTTAAATACCAATTAAGAAGGGAAAAACTGAAATTCACATCACAAACAACAATAAATTGCATTGTCCACATTGACAGCAGGTGATCTCAAAGTTTTTGGTAGAACAGATAAGATCAGAAGCCAATTCTCAGTAAGCACTGTACTCATGAATATAATAACAAAGAACTTTCACATGACAGCAGGCCTCCTCCAAGAAGTCCACTTTCTCAAAGAATCGTTCCTCTACATCACCTAGGTCTGCAAATTTAAGGCAAATAAAGAGAAAATAAGAAACAATGTTCGATGCCCAAACTGAAGTTTCAATTCTTTGCGCCAGTTATTAGCTATATTGTCTGCTCATTCACTATAACAGAATATTAACAGTTCTATTTTTCCCATATCATGTGCTACAACCTGCAAGATACGGTAAAGATAGGCATTAAGAGCAAATATTAGCACCACTTACCTCTCCATGAGGCTCGTCAATCTTAGATTGATCACCTGCCAAAATAAAAGCAGAAGTTAGAATGGTTTAGGTCTTCCTATATGTTTACTGCTGCGTCTAATCTTAATCTACTAGTGGTCAACAGTGCAATGCAGGGTAATCCATATCTTGTTGATGTGTAGTGTCATGCCCTCCTCTCTTAAATAGACCATTGTTCACTTGTGACATTGCATACAACGATTTTTACCAAATCCCTCCTCTCTATAAATAGAGAGCATCCAAGATCACATTTGACACCATTGGGGTTATTCAGCTTCTTTTAAGAAGGTTGACTGAAGGACACTACAAACTCAAGTATAAAAGAAGTAACGGAACTACAAAACCACAGCCTTGTACAAAAACCCCCACCCCCTTTTTTCTTTCCATCTTTTCCCAAAGTATCTCATCAAGTCAAATATGAGTTCAAGGAAGCCAGAACTTACCTCCCTCTTCTGGAAGATCTGAAGTCCATAATGTTAGATTATCCCTAAGAAGCTGCATGATAAGAGTGCTATCTTTGTAAGACTCCTCATTGAGGCTATCAAGTTCGGCAATAGCTTCATCAAATGCTTGTTTGGCAAGATGGCATGCCCTGGCGCAACAAAAATATTAATAAGAAACTCTATTTAACTGAAAACATACCCCTAACCAGATAACTGAAAGTAACGAGGTGAGCTGAAGCCGCGCTTCAGAAAAGGATATATAAAAGCCAAGCACTGAAATTCATTATTAAGTAAAATTAAGCTGAAGTGCTTGGCTAAGATGCGCGCCTCAGAAATAACTGCCTCTCTTTGCAGTTACAAAGTATTTTCTATATACAATTCTACCACGAAATGCTAACAATGAGGTTATGCTAGAGAACTTTGGGCAAGAAAACATCTTTCATCACATCAATTGCATTTTGAATTCTGTATGAAATATTCGCCAATCAAAAAGTTGTAGATAAAAATAACTAACACTTCTAGCTAAGCCAATGTGTGGAAATGCAACTTGTGGCTGGATGTGTGTATTCATGTATAGTTGGTTGGATGCCCAACATGCATTATGCTTGGCCGGTGTCTGTACATGCCTTGCAGACATAACAAAGGGTGACAGAGAAAGAAAGAGTTCGTGGGTCTCTATGTGTGTGTGTGTGTGTGTGTGTGAGAGAGAGAGAGAGAGAGAGAGAGAGAGAGAGAGAGAGAAAGAGAGAGGGAGAAATGTCAGACCTCTCGGGGGAGTTCAAGATCTCATAGTAGAAGACAGAGAAGTTCAGTGCAAGGCCAAGTCTAATTGGATGAGTAGGGGGAAGATCTGAGTTGGCGGTAGCAGTGGCAGCCTGTATCAAGAAAAAGGTCAGTTCCAATATTCTAGGTTTACTAACATATCCAAACATGCYAAGGAGAAGATTTCCTAACTAATAAGCAAATAAATCAGAATGAGAAAACCTCATAAGCTTTGAGCGACTGATCTGCTGCCTCTTTGCGATCATCAGCAGTTTTGAACTCAGCCAAGTAACGGTAGTAGTCTCCCTTCCTGCAGGGAAGAGAAAATTTAGATGGTGAACTGCAAGATAACTAAATCCAAATAAAATAACGGAAAARAAGAAATGATCTTGAAAATTTCATATACCGAAAGAAGTTTGTATAAAGAAAATACTGAGGAAACTGGTTTGTCTTGATCTTTGATTTCCTTGGATGTACACGATATGTTTCTTTTTTATACAGTATATCGATGTCTAGACATTTTGATCCAAATTAATTCGATTTTAATCAAAAAACTTGTGTGAAATATTCATCAATTCATGCAACATTTTATCACTCACCTTCACTTGACAGAAATTGAATCTGGACATTTTGAGCTTTCAAACATGTTATTTGATTATCTATAGAGCTTATTTTCCATTCTTGCTTTTTTCTCAAAGAAAACAAATAAGTGAAAAAGTAATCTAGGTCAAAATAACTTTTAATTTAAGGAAAAAATAATTAATTTTAATCATTTGAGAAAACATACATTTTATACTTTCACTCTCCTCATATATAACAAATTTATAAGCTTACCTATAAGCAAAAGCTCCCAAAAAAAATCTTCTCACTATTTTCTTTCAGATTTTCACTCTGGTTTCCTTTTATTTCCCGTGTCTTTCTATATCATATTTTTCCATTCTTTTATATTTATTCTTTTGCTGGGAGAGGTTGTCAGAAGAACGGAAAAGCAGATTGAAACAGGTTATTGTTTAAAAGCCTTCCATGAATAACTCACATCTTGTAGTAGAAGACAGTTGATTCTCCTGAGGAGGAAGCTGGAAGRAGATGTTCATCAATTACTGACAATATGTCGCTGCATATCTTTGTAAGCTCATCTTCGACCCTCTGTCTATAAGTCTTTATCCTCTTGACATTCTGTTCGTGTCCCTTGCCTTCCTCCTTCTGCTCAATGGAAGATAATATCCTCCATGATGCCCTTCTTGCACCAATAACATTCTTATACCCAACAGAAACCAAATTTCTTTCCTCAACTGTCAGCTCGACATCCATTTTKGCAACTTTCTTCATGGCTTCAACCATCTCTGAAACAAGAAGAATCATGAACATTAATAATCATAATGAGATCCAGTTAGGATATTATCTTGAATCACAATTGCATTCATGTGTCTGATAGGGAATGACATGCTGATACATGAAACAAACTAGATACCGGAAACACATGATTATCTTCGCATATGCTACAAGTCACCAAAATATGTGAAACAATATAAAATGCTATTTCAAAACAATCATYGGCTTATATTAAGACCTGCCCTTAGGTCAAGGCAAGCCAAACCTGAAAACCTTAGGTCAGTCAAGGGAGGAAAAATGCSAAGTACTGGAGAGAAGATACAACACAAGTGCAACAGGTGSCTTTTTGCACATTCCTGAGTGAACTATGCCTATAGGACCCAGACTTCTGGCAGTTACTATGGAAAATATGTTTATATACAGTCACTGGAAACACACTACAAATGATGAGTAACAAAAGGAAACAAATAGTTAAAAACAAGCTTTAGACCTTATCCCTCTTGTTGATACCAATAAACACTTCTTTCTTGATTGCTATCTTCTGCATCTTCTTCAATGTTTGGAAACCAAAATCAATAGGACTTCCAACCATAACCCGTGATGAGCAACAAATTTTGCTTCCCTTTAAAGCTCAGTGTGGAGAATTATCTTATGGCTGCTAAGTTAGCCACCAGTCCCAAACTTTAACTGAAGTTTATCACTATGATACCTATTRCAGAAATTCAATAGCTATGTAAAGTTAATTTGATAAATGGACTATTAACTCTATGACTCGATAGTAATAAAACTTAATAGTCTGTCTAAATAAATTACCACATTATCAAAGATTAGACCTAGAGAACACAACATGGAAGATCAAAGCAGTTTCCACTTCTCGCTTTCTCTCCCCAAACACACATAGCCATCTGATTACATATATCCTTTCTGATTCTCCTCAATAGATTTCCAACCAAATGACAATGCTATTTCGAGTTCACAATTCCAATGGCAAACCAAACTTTCCATTTGAAGAACTCTGGGCCAAGAATATGCTAAGAGTAACTAAAAGCATCAAAAAGCATTCCCAGAATTTCATCCAGAAACTTCTCACTAACATTGTTTTGCTGAACCACTCTTAGCCAAATATAACTTTCTATTCTTTCTACCCAATAGACAGTCATATCTTAGCTATTCGAAGTTGATCACAACCATAGGAACGGTGATCAAGAGACTAGTTATACAACCTTTTAATGTGAACATCCAAACATGGAGGCAGAAGCACCACAAGTATACCAACAGCCAAAAGAAAACCAAGGTTGGAAATAACTCAAGCACATATAAGCTACATAGAATATTCTGCTGACCTCTAAACATGGAAAAAATAAATAAATGAAGGGGAGAAGAAAGACGACACTACGGTTATCTATTCACAAAGAAAAGATCCCGAAAATGAAAGCCAGCAATCAATGTCCACAACGTCATCCGAAGTTCAAAACCACCACCCCTATGAGAATTAAAGTAKCAAAACGTCACAAAGATCATAACTTTACCAAAAGCCTATTCAGAAACACTTAGCAGAACACAAACTAACAAAATCAACCAAATTCAAGAAAATCTTTTCTAACTTCACAACCAGAGAAGCAAAGCCCAGTGCTCAAAATAAACCAAGAATACAAAAATCATGTYCCAAGACTAATAAACACTGCAAGTACACACAGCAAAAAGTACCACTATAAGCAGAAATTTATAATCTAACCAAAAAAAAAAAAAGTGACGCGAGAAATCAATGAATACCATCATATCTCTCCGCTTGCTCTGCAAGTCTAGCTAAGTAAACTTGCCGTTCTCTCTCCTTCTCCATCTCTTTCTCTCTTTCTCTCTTTCTCTCTGGTCTCCGCTATGCTCTGTGCTGAGTCTCCTTATGACAAATGAATGATGATTCATCACTGTTTTCTCCTTTTGTCAAAAAACAAAAAGAAAAAAAAGTAAAAAACATTTTGCGGCAGTAGAGGGGTCCCTGGGAAAGGAAGTAACTGCTTTTGCCGTAGGTGTTACGGGCTGCGTGGGTACAACAGACGGTTAAAAATCCGCCTTGGATTCTGTGATGATTCTGATGTTAAATCTTGGCCGCTAATGAAGAGGAGGAGAAGAATAATGACCGTCCGATTGAGCTCTGAGAAGATGAGGCTATTACTAGGTGGTGGGGGCATCCGTCACATGGACTGACATTGACCAGGATATATATAACGGCTGACGCTGTCAGATTTTTGTTGGATCAGCTTCCTCACATGCATTTCCTCCGCTTCACAAAATCTTTTTTTTTAAAAAATTACTACCTCTTAATATAATTTTCCCAAATACGAAAAAATAAAAATCAAAATTATTTTCCATTTTTATGAGCTCCATTCTTTTCCTTTTTGTTTTCTTAAAACGTTTTGAATGTTTTATTGGGAAAGAAGAGAAAAATAATCGTCTAATTATAGTAGCTTAATAAATTAAAAATTTTCCACATATATATATATATATAGTAAAAGTGGTAGCCAAGAAAGTAGTAGTAGTTGTACTTCATTTATCAAATAGATGATAGAACTGATAAAAAAGTTGACTTTTGGTGTGGAGGAATAGAAAAGAAAGAACAAAGGTAAAGAGAGTATTTAGATGATTAAAAAAATTATATTTAAAAGTATGTTAGATTTTAGTTTTGAATAATTTTCTAATACGTTTTTTATTACATATTTATATTTATTAGTACGTATGTAAAAAAATATAAAAAAACAAATGAAAATTAATGATATAAATGTTAGAGATCTACAAGGTCAATAGACACCCAAATTGTTAATTTTCTTGCTTCATCATAACATTCAAATGTTGACCTTGCTAGCTAGTATGTGTATGGACACCATGTATTAGGTTGAAGATGGCTCCYTGATTGATGAAGAATAGTCATATTYTGTTTATTTGAATTCATCTTCTATCAAGTATTAGTCCAGCAGATGTGACATTCATTGAAAAAAAAAATTTATTATTATTGTTGTTAATATTTACCGTGCTTAACAAAAAGTAGTGATAAGATAACCTCTTCTGGTTCAAAATTTTATTTATTAGAAGGGAATGTTAGTCATATCAAGGATTTGACTTGATTAGAATTGTATTGTAATAATTTGATTGCTCTCTCAATTTACAAAAATTGAGAAAGAACTCGAAATCATATCTAATTGTCATCATACATATACTTACTGAATGAAAAWTTAGTAGCGAAATATTTTATTAGTAAAATATATTATTCCTTAATAAAGGGTGTTAGTTATAAAAGTTCATATGGAAAAATCAAAAAAATAAATATTTTATTTTCAAACAACAAACGAAAATATAAATGTGTCAATATCAGACCTTCCAGCGTTTTGTATTCTCTAATTCATCACTGTGATTAGGGAAGATTCTTTTTRCTTTTTCATTATTTATAGTTTATCTCTTTATGGATAATTGCCTAAAGAAAAGCTTTATTATGATAACATCAAAATATTTCCGTGGGAACCATCGAATTTCATGCGTAATAATGATTGGACAGGTCGACATTTCTATTTTATGCAAAGAATGAATAATTGGTCGTGGCAGTATTTGGTTGGAAGTTATGATGAGAWCTGGAGACTTTAGTTAATGTGGTTTTTCCAGTTTTTTATTTAAAATTATCTCCTTCTTTATAATGCACTTGGAACTGACAACAATGTAATAAGTATATGAAGTAAAGACAAGGCTCGAAACATCATAGGACGGTCAAATTGACATATCAAGTTTCCTTTTTGTCATTTAGTGCTTAAACCAAAAGATTAGACTAATTTGTTTTGCTTGAAGCACAAATACAATGACTTGTGATGAGTTACAGCAACAAAGGAGAAGAAGATTGGAGGTATTCTACTACAATTTCTTATTACACTTACATTTGACTCGTAAAATAAAGGGAAAGAGATTCCAAAGGAGTTTAAATATATACATATATAAATCATGTTCTAATTAATATAATAAAAAAATATTTAAGAGGAAATGTATTCAAAATTCGATAGAAGATAAAAAGAAATTACTTTGCAATCATGGTGCCGTCAAAATTTTCTTTCCAAACAGATAAGTCTAAGTTGAATATTGATGGKCGTCTGCTTTTCTTTAAACAATCAGTTGGYTGAGATTTGAAAATTCTTGAATATCATAATCAAGATATATCACTTAGGTTAGTTTCTTGCTTGATGTCCAGGGATTATTCATTAACGACAAAACTGGTTGCAACATCTCTCTTTAGACATTCAAATAATAAGTAGGTAATTTAGATAATATTGAGTTTAAGGTAACTATACTTAGTGCTAATGCAACAAAACTCGCACACTCCGGTACCAAAGATGCACATGGAGGGCCACGAAAGCAAATGGGAGCGAGAATTCTAGGGTAATGGATAGTAGTTTGGAAGGTGGGGAACTTGCCTTGGTCCCAACAATCATCTCCCCAGAGCTTTTTCTTCCTTTATATCTCCAGTGGGAGTTGGAAACCAATCAAATTACCAGAGATACCAATCAAATCTTAACTACTCGTCAACTTACCATCAAAAAGAGCGAAAATATAGGAGAATTATGGCGGCGAATGATCTTCCTTTCGGTGCAACATGAAATTCCCAAGGCAATTTTGGAACGTTTCCTATTATAGTAGACATTTATTGAGAGGAAGCACCCGTTGCTCATGCACACACGAATTATATACCATCGACGTTTGTTGTTTTTCTTTCCTCTCTTCTTGTTCTGATCTTTGTGTGAGAAGTTGTGAGAACACTGGAGCTTTTTGTATATGATTTTTCACCACTGAATCTGTAAACATGTGCATGGGGACAAGGCATTGTTTTCCAAATGGACAATTACCATCGAAGACACATAAGAGACTTGGCTAAATTGGTATCGGAGTCAAAACTGCAAAGCGTCGTCTTTCCACCAGGTCCCGACTCGGTTCAGAAACCAAAGGGAGCTAAGTTTACAATTCACTATTCATCACACGTGCGTTAAACCGTCTATGCATGTCTCAGAGATGAGCCTGTAGGATACCAAGGATGATTGATATCCATCTGATAAGCTTATCAATCAATCGCTGACATACTCTAAGCTTATCAATCAATCGCTGACATACTCTGGGTAATAACTCAGGTGATTTTTCTTTTTTTTTTTTTTGGGGGGGGGGGGGGGGGGGGGGAGGAAAAGGGAAGAGAAAATGGGGGAGAGCGGATGAACAAGAGAAATTTATGCTTAAAAACAAAAAAGAGGAGGCCTTTAATATAAAGCTATACAGAGACATAACGATCTTATATTTTTTCAAGTTGGGAGAAATAGATTCTAATCTACAGTRCACTGGATGCTTTAGAGGTCAAATATTTTTTTAACTTTTTCCTTCCTATCAGAAAAACACAAGGCCCCAACTAAGAGACTCAACAAAGTTKGGTAAGATAATTCTTAAGGGGAAAAACTCTTTGAAACAGCAGCGAACTGCTATATATTCAACTCAGCTGCCACTAGATAAAATTCAGTAATTCAACTTACTGGTACAACCCGGCTGGTGCTTGCATCTCCAAATGAAACCGAAGCTAAAGACTTAGAAGCCCATGCTTTGGCATTCATAGCTCCTTCCTGTAAATTGCTTCTCTTGCAAGGCTCCTTTAGGTAACTAAATACCTGTATTGCTCGATTGAGATAGACTGAAGGATGCTCCCACAAGTTCCTTAGTCTCAGGTTTATCAAATACCTTCTCCAAGCTAATTGAGTTGATCTATTCAGAGCTGGGAACAAAATGTAAAGCAACCTCAACACCACAAATGCAGTGGCCAGAGCCAAATATGTCTCCTGTCGGAACATATTTTCAGGAGATCTAGCCCATGAGAATGGACAACTTTCTAGGTCACTGTTGTTGTGCTTCGGAACACTTAATGAGCATCCAATCTTGTCCAATTGCATCCCGTATGCTGGTTCCGGGTCAAGATCTATATCAAAGAAATGTAATTGATGGAAGAATTCTTTGACAATGTAATTTCCTTAAATTACTAGACAGGTGCATGCACTTACATTTGCTTTCAGTTTATCATTGAGAGCTAGGATGTGTTTATGCATTTCTTTCCTCTATCTTGTTGTTTTATTCTTTTGTTTTAGTTTTTTGATGTGGGTCTGGAGGGGTAAGGTGTAGATGGGATGGGGAAGCTGTTGACGAATAAAAAATTTAAGATTGAAACAAAGCAATAAAAGTTCTAAAGGCAAAATCTAAAACACCAGTTTTTATGAGATAATACAGGTCTGAATGTGATGATAGAAAACTAGAGATTCAATAGCAGCAACAAGCSCTAAAGAGCCAAAAAAGTAACCATTTTGCTCATAATGGAAGCCCCTTGCTACTGAAAATGAACACGTGATAAATGAACTTGGGAATCTTTATATTCACACATGGGCTGAAATCTTTAAATTTTTTGAAGTCATTTATGTATCTTTTTGTTTTAAAGCCACAAATAGAGGCTTTCACCTCACAGTAGAACAACCCATCCAATACCTCTTTTCAGAACATCGATTGATCATCAGTTATTTTGAAAAAGTTTATCTTAGGAAATTTTATTTGGAACTTATTGTAGAAGATCTCTAATAGAAAATCTTACCAGCAACATCCTTGTAGAATGTGACAAGAGATTGTATTGTCCGGGAGCCATGATACCGTACACGCAAGGTAGAATTGAAAAGGAAAATAGTAGGGAACCCATGAACTCCATATTTCGAGAGAACGCTGAAAATATTAATAAAAAGATGTTATGGTGAACTATAAACATCTAGTATTAACAAGGCATACATTGATAAGATTATAGTGCTCAAACCTTGGCCTCACAGTCGACTCTTCTATTGCAAAATGAGGAACTGAAGGAAACAAGGAAGCTAGGATGGAAAAAGTTGGTTTAAAGACTCGCGAGAAAGGACACCAAGATGCATAAAAGACCAAAGCAACATAGTCTTCTGTATTTTCATGCACTATATACAGTGCCCTTTGCAGTGAACCTTCATTTCCCTTCAGAAAAGATGTGTAAAAATTCAATCAGAAAATGAATGTCAGAGGCAATTACGAGTTGAATACATAGCCACCGCAGCTATCATTACATAAAAATGGAACATAAATGGATCGACAAAGTTGGTCACAAAATATTTTTACAAATTACATGATAGGCAAGCTTTAAAATGGATCACTTTCCAAAAAGACTATCTTTTTGCATGTACCTTTCATGGTTCCTGAAGCTTTAAAGCATGGATGTTTAAAATTGCTCTCATGTTAGGATTACTGATACATAGTTTCCAAAAACTTTTAAATTTCTTACTTAAAAGAGAAATGATTCTTACTTAAACAGGCGATAGAATTTCCTATTGACTAAAACTTAGAAATTCTGCAGGTCGTAGTTCATCTTAAAGCATATCTCCTTTTTTCAGTCTTATCCAATCTACAATTAGTTCTGTCCAGGATTTATCGTCTACGTAGAGATAAGAAGTTGTCCATACGCAAGAACGCTTCTCAGCCAACTTCAATGCCCTGACAAAGGTAAGGGTAAAGAGTAATGATGTACTTTCTTCAACTGAGATATAATCTTTSAGGGTAAAGGAGGAGAGATTGCTGCTCGTCATCCCTTATGCCACTAAAAGACACAATTATGGCAGAAGCCCCCAAGGATGATAGATATACAAAATTACAAGATCCAGAAGACCAAAAATCTTCATACAGCACTTGCAATCATAGGTTCAACTACATAAATCTAGCTTCTCTTAAAAAACCTGAAACCTCTAATAGGAATCCATTGTTGCCAAAGGGGACCTAGTTTAACCAACCGCTAGAAAATTAGACCCAACAACCAGTTTCCAAAAATTGAGCCACGACATACTTTATTCCAGATTTCGATTCCCAAAGAACTTTGCAACTCCTTCTCATTTGTTACTGCTTCCTTAACTCTTATTCCAAATATATTTCCCAAACAGGCATGAAGGCTTTAAAATAGTAGAGGTTCTCACTGTGAAAGGGGTTTCCTTTCTTTCTGATATTTCTTGTCCTCTTTGTAAGAAGGATCCGATGATATCCAGGTAGTGCAAACAATTGAGGACATTCTTTGTTCTGTACAGACACTGAGTGAAGAACTATGCCAGATGGTGATGATGAACTTTGAAAGTTCTATTCACTTGCTTATATGTCTAACTTGTGCTAACATAGATATAGAATGATAATGCAAAGAATGAAAGAGCAGCGCGTCTAGAGAAAAACCAAAGGTAATAGAGAAAGAAAGAGAGAGGCTAACTTCTTAGCAACACAAAAAGGATCTATCAACATGATTGTGTTTCTTGTTTTCCTTTTTTACCAATATACTTCAATGTCAATCGATCAAATAAATGCTAAAATAGTAACGCCACTAGTTAATCGCTGTCCTGAGATATGTATAAAAGAAGAAATGAAACCGTTACCATTAAGATCATTCCTTTTGAATATCTACTTCTTTTTGCCCATGTCACCAATTTACGCCGACGACTAATGAGCACATGTAATTATAACATTACTAAAAGTATAAAAAATTTCTCCTGAGGTACAGACAAAAGAAGAAATCCCAACTTCACAGACTATGAATCCCCATAACTCATCTTTTTCCTTTTGTCACCAATTTACTCCAACGTCACAAAGTCATGCGGCCCCATTATTTACTAAAGAACAAATGGCRGTATTGAGGTAACGTAGAAAACAAGAAACACCAAATTCTTAAACAAGGTCATCCTTGCGACCTGTTTCTTCTTTCATTTTCTTACCAGTTACTCTAATGTCAACGATCACGTGTCATCATAAACTTTGCTAACCAAACTAGGTTATGGGGAAAGAAGAACCCTATGTTCTCAGACAGGATCATTCCTGACTCTATCTCTTCTTTTTCATATCTTATGAATTCACTCCAATGTCCAACAACCAGGTATCATTATAACCTTTGCTAACTGAACTCATAAAAGGCGAGATGTGTACAAAAGAAGAAATGAAAGTTTCTGCATAATGGACATTCTTATCTTCACTACGGTATCTCTATATCTAACAATTCAGCTATACATCCAGCTCCTAGAAGCCCCTTCCCTGGACAACAAAATGCCCGACCACAAAATCTTAAAAACCATCTAAGGACAAGTAACCAAGCGTGACAAGTACCACAGATACCACAGTAGTCACTTCACAAGAATCATGGAACATCAGTATTCACCTACCCTGAAATCACAGGAGATTTACAGGCAGTTTTATACGGCCAATAGTATGAACCAAAGCACATAACTTTAACATCAATTTCCAATTTTCGTCGACATTGAGTACTCCAGCTCCCAATATCAAGATTTTCCCATGTAAGTAACACCTTCTTCTTTTTTTTTTTTTCCCCCCTTTTTTTAATTAAACATGCATCCCTATATATTTGCGGAAGTGCAGGAAATTGCAGCCCTGAATTCTGAAATGAACTAAAAAGAGCAACATCTGCCCATCTGCATCAGCTCAAATATGTCACAAGGCTACAAAACAAAAGCTGAAAAACGGTAATCTAATCAAATAACAACAAAGTGAAAAACTAAGACGCAGAACAATTTTTTTTCACAAAAAAGTAATAAATAATAATTTCCAAATTGAAGTATAGTGAAAAAATCAAGAACCACAAACATACCTCAATTGCTCCACTGATGTAAAAGGAAGCGATCCCATCTACAGCGCATGCCTCTTCTTTGGTGCCCAAGAGGGAATCTCTAACAGAGGTTAAGGAACAAACAGGGAGTGAGGAAGCCCTAACCATGTCGGTGCAGCAGGTTATCCTCCCCAAGAACAATAACATAACAAACCCAGCTCCCAAACCCTCGAAACCCGCCATTACAGCAATTGGATTATATAATTCTTCTCCAAGAGATAGTTTTTAAAACTCAAAATTTGCTATAAAATCAATTAATGTATCATGGAAGAAGAAGAAGAAGAAGAAGGACACAGATAAAAGGAGAGGAAGAGGGCCAGGGACAGGGAGGAAGTGGGTGAAGAGAGAGCCCAGCGCATTTTAGCTTCTGAGGCTCAGGTTTGTTCCTTTTTTTTTTTTTTGGTTTTCGGTTCGGACTTTCAGTGGAGATGACGATGAATTATTATCATTTCCATTTTTTTCTTTTTTTTAAAGAAAAAAACGACGAATTAATTAAGAGGGTGTAATTAGATAATTTTAAAATGATTTAGCATCAGTGTTTAAGGTCCACTTTGGTTTCTGCATTTTTTACAGTTTTGTATACATTATTTTTCACTCTTGTCTCTATCGCAATTGTTTTGTATGGAGAGTACGAAAGATTTGAATTTGATATCGAACTTATAGAAGATAAATGAAGAATAAAATTAATTATATATCTACACATGATATAATTATTTGATTGAAGATTAAACGCATAATGTCTTATGCGCTGGAATAGCTGAATAAGTCATGAATTATAAGATTGATATTTACATATTTTTAAATAAATTTATTTGAAATAGAAATCAAATTATTGATATTTTTTATATCACAAGTAGATAATAAGTGGAGCTATATATACCTATGCAAATGAAAATTTATCAAGTGGAAGATTGAATTACTATTTCCGTTTTATGAGATAGGTCGTTTTACTTCCTATGATTATAAGTTTACTAAATTATACTTTTTAAGAGTCTTTTAGGAAGGAGATCAGAGTGACGAAGAGAAAAAATTCGAGAAGTATTTAATATCATGTTATATATTCTTATAAAAAGAAAAGATAAAGAGCATTTTATGTACTTTAAGTTAAAAAGCATTATTTAAAAATATTAATACGTATACATAAGTTTAAAATAATTCACATTATTAAAGAGAAAAGTTATATATATTAGTAAGAAAAATGGAGAGTTTGAAAGTTACTTGTCTTTCTTGAATACATATARATAATCAATCWAATAAAGGATATATTAATGGAGTAATTTGTGTTTGTAATTTCATTTTCCTTTTACTTTTTTCTTTTGGAAAACAAAATGAGATGTGGATATCTCTACATTCTAATCGGTGTAGTTTGGTTTGTTTCTAAGCACGTGAAAGAAGGGGTTCTCGGCAGAGCAGACAAAGTGGGGACGTCACTCTCTTTGCTGTCAATTTTTGTCCGAGGATAGCCATGCAAAAACATTTTACATTTTATTTATTTGAAAAAATAAGTTCAGAATTATTAGTTTTTTCCTTTTTTCCTTTCGTAAGCCACGTACCGTACTCAAGGTGCAAATCCACCTAAAAGAAATCAAACGCCAGCAAATCCTTGGTCGTGTTCTTTTCAGTGTCTTTGTGATGAATAATTGCTGAATCTCAAACCTTCAATGATGACGAATTGGCCTGGGATATGAGTTTAGTTTAGGACAGAATAGTTTGAGCTCAAATGACGGTATCTAGATGGTTGATATCTACTCTTCTCTTTACCAAATTGAGTTAGTTTTGAGTTGGAATCCACTTTCAAGTACTCAAAAGAAGAGGAAAAAATGAGGGGCCAATGAGCAAAGGACAATGCCAGACCAAAAGAAGTAAAGGAATCATCAATTAACAGTGAGCTGATCTTTTTGCMAACCATGAATCGAGAAAAAAGAACTGGCTAAATCTTCTTTTTCTTTATTTGGCTAGAATTTTTCAATCTAAGAATACGAAAGCWGAAAAACATGCTCTTGGCAATACAGGAGCTGAATAACAACACTACAGCACGTTAAACTGCTGTGAAATCCTCGAGCTGCACGCTGGACACATAGAGCCAATTGCCCCTGTTTGGGCTCCGGATGTYGCAGGGTCTTGGTAAAACTCATTTCTGCACCAAACACATAGGGTAGGSACCTGATTCTGACCAGTTACATTCTGCATCAAAGAGTCCTTCCCAAGCCAAAATGGGGAATCAAAGCCTTGTTGTGTGTCTGCATTATATGAGAAGCCCTTGGATTCCCCTGGAAGAGAATTCGAACTTTGAGCTGTCATAAAACTATACTCCATTGGTTCTGTTCTTCCTAATGTCAACCCTTCAAAACCAGTATTGCACTCATACTTATGATCCACTCCGAAGAGACCTTCATGACCCTGCATGCATAGCAAAGGAATGACTGCAAGAAACTCTTGAGGAACAAAAAATGCRAACACGTTYCAATATTTGCTTTTAATTTTASAACAAGAAACACTGCCGAACAACTTGAGGTTGATTTGAAACATCTGCACACTTTTCCATGTCAAAATGTTTCTATAGTGATTGTTGTATAGAAGAGAAAGAACCTGTCATTATCCTTCTTCTTTTATGATAGTAAAAGAGAGCTTAATGGACTTGAACCCGTCCACAAAATTATTCATYGTGATAATGTTCTGCTTTTCCCAGTTATGGGTCATTGTCATATGGAACTAAACCATCATTTCACATATGGTATGTCGTAAGTTGATGCGTTTCTGTGTCTATGCATGCTGAAATTGCACAACAATTACATTGATAAGCTCAAGTGCAGCTCAAGGGTGACTTCAACTTCTGCATGCTCTAGCATACTGGACAACTTCTCCAGAGTTCTTAGTGGCTATACCRTTATACGAGTAACAAAATGGAGATGCATGATGCATTACTAGTTCATTCATCAAAAGAAATGGAGTAATTGTAATTCCAATTCAAGTATGTAACAAAATTCTGAAAATGCATACTATCTCTCCAATCTTTTACTATATCACTATACACAAGATATTTTTGTTGCAAGAAACTATTGGCTAGCTGCCCGTCAAACTATCAAATCTAGACATTGAGTAAATTTACTTCCCAAGAACTATAACATTAGGCAATCATCTTTCCTATAGGTATAATTGCTATTACTYTCACTTTCCTTCTACAAAAGAAAGAAACTACATAACWTAAAGCAATTATAAAGGAAAATATAACCCCTGATTAAAAGGGTGGGTATATGCTTGAGCACCAAGAGCACAAGAGAAGGAAAAAGAGGGAGGGGGGAGGGGGAGAGGAATTTCTTTCTTTCATGAGCGGATATATAGATAATATATATTAGCCATGACAACAAGAAGTCAATGTCTCGAGCTGTCTTTCTGACACATGATGAGCAATAACTAGATATGCCACATTAGTCTAAGGGGAAACTGAATAATCATAAAATACCTTAGATAGTGGACATTTGAGAAGCAATCTCGCTGAATATTAAAGGGTAAGTGCCAGTCAAATTAACCAAATTCTTACAATCAGATAATAGGATTTAGCATTTCRCCCCTTACTACATAACAAAAATAAAGTCTTTTTTTACGCACCTTATCTGAAATTATATCAAAGGTGTGGAAGCTATTTGATGATTGAATTAGCGGGGTCGACGTATCTGCTAGATCAGGCCGCAGCAAATTTTCTTCACCTGTTCTCCAGATAGATCCAGCCAAGACATCCTCAACTGGCTGGGGAACACTAGTGCCAAAACCAACCATGAACTTGTTACCAGAATTTCCCACCTCATCTACTTTGGGTCCTTCCCAAACCCTGCCAGGATACACCATGTTGAAATTATTTTCGAAGGCATGTGTTTTATCACTGAAAGACGACTCATGTAAGTCAATCCCAAAAGCTCTTCCTTCTTTGGCACCAACATGGCCAATGTTATTTAAATTACCTTGAGCACCATAGGTTTGATTGATTCCAGAGTGGATATCAAAACTTTTTGCACCATACTTTTCCAGCTGAACATCACTGGAATCTGCCTGACTGTCAAAAGCAAGACAAAGCTCATGACTTTTCGAGCTTCCACTGACATTAATTTTGCYCTCATCTACTTGTGTGCCAAAGATCTTATTCATGTTATATACTTCATCAGATGGTCCTGCAATGCACGGTTGGGCAAGTAAAACACCTCCAGAGGGCTGCTTCTTGCTTCCTTCCCCTGCATGGTTTTGAACACTGATTCTACTATTTTCAGCAGAAAATACTTTCCCATTTTCAGATGGAAAAAATGACCGAAATTCAAATCCTCTCTCATGCTTATTGTTATTTGCAGCATCCATACCTATTCCATCATTACTATTGCTGAAAGGAAAGATCAATTCATTGTTCCTCATACTTTTGGCATCATTTATTTGGGCCTCCTGTACCTTCCTGGCTGAAACCTTGTTAACATACTCTTTAACACCGTAGCTCCCCTCAAAACCAGGTTGAGAAGGTAAACTGTTTTCAGAATGTTTTGGCTGCTCACACCCATCTATGATGCCCATGGAAACTTCTTTCTTAAACTTTCCAGTAACATTTCCTGTCTCATTCCAAGATGGAACAATTCTAGAGCCAGCAATACTCCTTTCTTCCTGGACAAGCTTATCTGTCTCATGGCCCTTGCTTCCATATGTGCCAGTTTTATTATGTTCATCCCCAGCTAAGGTTGAGCTAGGGAAAATACCATATCCATCTCTATCCCTGTTTTCTTTCTTATCACTAGATGGGGTCGGCATGATGCTCTCAGAATAAATCTTTTCTTCGGATCCTGTACCAGCAGAGATAGACTTAGCTTTTACTTTACCAACATTCCTATGTGAATGGTCCACTGGTTCAGCACGTGACTTGTCTCCTATGGCATTACTATCATCCAATCCCGCATTTCTATTGCAAAAGCCAAAWAATGTTTCTTTATCCAGAACTTTGTTTTCTTCAAGTCTAAGCTCATCCARTGTATGAGAAAAGTCACCACCGTCCAAATGAATATCACAGCTTTCCCTCTGTTTATTCGAGCCATGTGAAACACTCCCTGAAATTGCTCTCATTGTGGGCCCCATAAGCGTGATAGCATTGATGRCACCAACTGTTTTCTTATCAAATGGAAAAGGTGAACAGCTTTCAGAGGTCCTCTCCCATGCATTACAAGYCTTCTRGACTCCATCAACAGCATTCTCGATTAAATTTTCAACACCAGAAGTTATACAATTATCAATACTTTCCTTAATAGAGAAGACTGTCTCCGAATCCAAGCATAAATTTGATTTTCTGACATCTAAATCCAAGGAATTGTCAACTCTTCCTACATGATCATTTAACTCCTTAGATTCTCCATTCTGCTTAGCTGTGTAAGCATTCAGCAGATCATGAGTGCCTTTTCTAACAAGTTCTGCAGCAAGATTGCTTTCTGAACCTGTTGAAGGCTGCACCATAGAATTTCCATGAGGTAAACAATCCAGTGACCCAAAGCCAGCACACACTTCAACATCTACAGCTCCTGATCCATCAGAACACTTTACTTGGTTCCGAATATGGGCTCCCACATGACCATTGTAACGATGTATCTCATCGAATGTCTTATGGCAGAACTGGCATTCATACTTTCCATCCTTAATTATCACTCCGTCAGTGATAGATTCACCATTTTTTGATCTCCTTCTCCGATGAGAATARAACTGGTGGTGCAAAAAATCATCTTGACAATTGAAAGTCAAATTGCATTGTTCACACTGTAAAGTCTCTCCAACTTGGACTGCTGGCAGATCCACAGGGTTCATTTTAACTTGCACCTCATAATTACCTGATGTTGAGACAACAGCTGATGAAATAGTTTGGCATATAGCTTGTTCCTCTCTCTTAACATTTGGAACAGAACGATCTCCAGTCTGCACTACAATGAATTAATCAAAAATGGATACCYAGGAAGAAAAGAACCGCAGAAATAAAGAAAGTAGGGCATGGGCATACAATGTGAATTCTCATTTTATCAGCAGCCACAACACCAGTATTACTCTGAACAGAGGCTGACTGATTTGCATCCTGAATGCCATGAAGAGACAGCAAATATGCAGAAACTTCCTTACATGACACGAACTGCCTTCCATTAGGGCTAGAAGTCACCAATTTAGGGAAATTGTAAGAATGAATACAGAGAGAATGAAACAACAAAGRTAACTTCCAAGTTAGAGTTTGTCATGAAAGGGAGATGTGAAATTGTACTTAAAATAAATAAAAGCAGATGCAGCCCAAGAAGCAAGGTAAAATACTCTTATTATTGAAAGTACGAGAAGATTGTATATATATTTTGGAGAATATCTATTATCTATTATCCACTAAATAAGAAATATGCTTAAATTACTTGCACATTTTAATTAATATTTGAACAATYCATTAACAAAGTTCATGAGAATAGAAAGATAGAGAAGCTGATCAGAACTAGTTAAGAAATTTTTTTGTATTTCATTATYCAACAGCCAGTATTCGAGCATAAATGGTCTTATATTAAATRTAAGGCCAATGTTCGTCCTACTGGTCACATTTCGTGGAACTAAATGCTACCCCTTCTTTCTTAGCATTTCAGAAATGACTTTGGTTTTCTCAGGCACCAAAAAAAAAAAAAAAAAAAAAAAATGTCTCTGATGTCCAACATGTGCCCCTAACTTGTCTAATCCTTCATATATATAAAAGAGAATTTCAAAAGAAAAGATATCTTCTTCATAACTAGCAGTCCAGACACGTAGACGATACGTGGCACTCCTCATAGTGTCTGTGCTTTCTATACACTAGTCAAGGCAGCAAACTAACTATATCCATATCCATATATGAACAATGAGTTAATAAAGCAGGAGAGACAGATCAAGGAGTTTTAACTTAAACTGCAGTTTCTTACCAAATACTCTTATATATAAAGTGACCAAAAATTTGTCCAAGMAACGTAGGATTTAATTGCAAAATTATTGGAGCTATTTAATAAAGTCAAGATGAGTTCTAGAAAATAGATTACATACACTAGAATGTACATAGCAAACACCAGTGGCTGTTCATTAGTACCATGTGCAAAGGAGAACTTTTAAACATATGCAAAAAATAACATTCAAAAAGGTAAGGAGTGTCTTGCATCCTTGACATATTGTCTTCCATTTGCTATAACAGGGATTAAATCAATTCCTACATAACCAGCACTTGCTAAGTAAATTAACCAAGAAGAAAATGAGCAAACCAGAATCTTGAACTCCACAGGAAACAAAATGCTAGATATCACAAAATAGTTCTATTTCTGGCATTTCTACTTTATGGTTGACTTCACAACATCTCATTGTTATATGCAGGCATTCAACRAAAAGGATAGAGTCTTCCTGTATTTCTAGACCAGCAAACTTGACAATAAAAAGGAAGGACGACACGCATCACCCATTAACAGAATATTAACAACGAGAACTTTCCAAGAACCTTATATAACGGCGACAAAACAACCACACGCGGCCTTCCTTCTTCTTACAAGAAAGCAAAAGCCTCCAACCTTTCGGCAATGCATTCCCAAATAGGCTTGCATCCACAATCCTCTTCTTCTTCCTCCTACTTCCCCATTGACCATTCAAGCCTTTCAAAAACTCCAACAGCTGCTCCTCAGTCCCCATCCCCTCGGTTCTCCGCCTCAACTCCTCCCCATAAGGATTCTCCATTGATCCTAACTGTATCAAATCCACCTCAACCCCYTCCCTGTTGYCAATATCCTTGTCCTTGTCTTCGACATTTTCYTAGACAACGATCTCATTCATCGCCATGGGCACATCATGGTCGCACTGACTTTCCACTTTATTTTCCACCAGAACTACACCATTTTCATTCTTTCTTGGCCGGCCCCGCTTTCTTTTCTGCCCAGTTGAAACTGCATTGGCTAGRRGGGGCATAGTATCAGAGTAATCAACCCGGATAGGGATTAATTCCTCCATGTTATCGTCCTTCACAGTGATACTACTGTCCACCCCGAACAGTTGCTTCAAAAGAGCCACAATCTGTCGATTTTCAGCATTTTCAGGGTCTGTATCGAGAAAATGAGGGTGGGGATTGTGACTGGCAGGGCGTAGGTGAGGGGTGCGGCGGTGAAGGGAAGAGGGAGTGGCAACGGCTGCGGAATCCGAAGCGGGTGCAAGGCGGAGGCGAGAGTAGGTCTGTTTACGGGAACCAGCGGACTCGTTGAAGACAGAACGGTCGATTTTAGGAATAACGACATCATCACAGCGACGAGGATCGAAAGTTGAAGGGGAGCAAAGGGAGAGGGTGTAGAGTTCGGTTTGAGAAAGAAGTTGGAGATCCACCGTAGGGATTGAGTCTAGACGGAGAGGAAGATCAGTAGGAGKGGAYCCCGTGGRGGCGGTCGCAGAATCGACGGTCGCGGATGCCATTTTGGTGGTTCATAAGAAGAAAGGGCAGAGGACTGTGAGAGAGTTGGGGTTTTGAGAGGAGCGCGAGAGGGAGACAAATTCTATTAAATCATTTTATTTGCCCTGGTGKAGGGGCATTATGTGTAATTTTTGGATTTGACGACTCTACATGGGAATGGCTAAACTAAGTAAGCTATTTTCTTGGAAAAAAATAAAAAAAAATTGTCGATCATGTAATTCGTCTTTCTTGCCATAAATGGTGCATTTCATTGATCCAAAAATAAGAATGTTTACAGGGTCCTCATTGGGGAAAATAATAATCAATATTGGGTATGCTCGGTGCTGCCACACTCCTTTTCATTCATTTCAATAGTTAGATCCTTCTAATGCCTGCAATTAGGCAGTGTTACCCAAACCAATTCAAATTGATTTTTAGTTTTTGTTTGGATCATATTCAAACTGCAAGCACGGTGCAGTTTGAAAAACAATCATCAAATTACGTATATATACATAATTACTATTTATTTTGAAGA
>MEJB01000017.1:3600622-3653285 GCA_001752375.1 Rhazya stricta
AAGATCTACGTGGCTACGTCCCGTCCTTTATCGTACACCGTTGGATGCTATGCAGTACGGTATCTTGACGGACTTAGATCAGCAGTTAGACGAAATTCATTATTTTATACATATCACATAATCATCCAACCGCTAACTAACTGCTTCCGGCGTGTGGCTACGCTGCCGCTGCCCATCGCTTTCCATCAGCTGATACCCCGTAGGCCCCACTATTGAGACATATTCTTTTTAGATCATATGAAATTTTCTTTTTAATAAACAAAAATTTTCTATTAAGAATCGTTGTCCTCGTACTTGTAAGACTTTATATCCTCACCCGCTTAAAAATGTTGTAGACGAGGTCAAGTGGCTGTCTTGGGAAAGACCAAACGAGCCTTAAATAATTAGATTGCTGATTATGCCCTTCAAATGTTCTATTTTACGTTTATACCTCTCCATAATGCTATTAAATTATGTGATTCAATTGGTACACGATTATAATAACTCATGTCACTAAATATATTACGTAAAAATATAAGATTATATATGTTTTTATGTAATATACTCATTAAATCACATTAAATATGATTCAACATTAATTAAATAATATTATTAAAAAATAATTCTAAATTTTGTACAGCATGCAAAGTTATAATGTTCGATAATCGTGCCGTTAAAGTTCTCTGTTCTCAGCACATTCATAAAAAAATCGAAACTTGAGTGGGTTGGCAAAGGTTTTGGTCCTCACACTCCAAAAGTAAGGTGAATGCATGAGGTGAGTTTCGAATTTTAAGGATCAAACACAGATTAATAAGAATAAAATAAACTTAAATATAAATATATCTCTTTTTCCTTTTTTTTTGGCTAAAGAGAAAAGTAATGATACGTATATAAAATCAACGTCTTCTTACATCAATTGACTTCGAGATTCTAAAGCCTGTTAAGATGTCAACCATAAAAGTCAAAAGCTCCATGTTTTTCACTGGACATTCATAATCCCTGAGGTTTTTAGCTTTTCTATAGCTGATTATTCTTTGATTTTCGTATATACAAAGGTTTGTACTTCCGTATAGATAAGGGGTCGATGTCCTTTATTACATATCTCGATATTTATGGCTAATTTAATTGCATATTATTGGACTTTATATGCTTTTACATTAATAAATACCAGAGTTTATTTTGTGATTTAAAATCAGAATTTATTTTTTAATTATTATTTCATCGTTTTCAATCTGACTCTAATTACAAAATTTGCGTCGAATTGATTGTTGAATTTCACAAATTTTGTTAGCTTCATATCTGAATTAYTCTCATCATTTTATATCAATATATTGACAAAATTTTAAATTCAATTTTTTTTTCCTTAAACATGAAAGTGTTTAAACAATTTATGGTTCTACATGCCCAATAGAATACATTCCTTCCCTTATATAATAAAGACAAAAAGAGACACAAAGAAAACCTTACCTTGATTTGAAGTCAAAATTAGGAAAAAGTTAAAATATAAAAAAACCAAAAGCTTACCGGCTCTGAGTTGGCTGCGTCCGTGGTTACCAAAGGGCAAAATATATAAATTGTGTGCCTCTGCTGCAAATGATGATGATGGCGGTATGGTTGGCGCAGGCAGACCCGCGTGGGTTTCGCGTAGCAAATATCACTTTTACTACCTATTTTTCTAGTCTTCTCCAGCTTCGTCTCTCCTACTACATTTGTCTAATTCAAATAAATGTATACTCTCTACAGGWCTCCTAAAGTCCCTAGCATAAACCGAGCTCTTACCAAACAAGTATTTCCGTATTTGCTACTGATTTGCAGGAGTTCGTAGCTGAAGAGAGTGGAAATTGCATCTTGCATCTTTCGAAACTACAAAGGCTGTACTGCGGAAAAACTGGCAAACTTTTTCTTCCACAGGTAAACACACATTTAGCCATTTCCTTGCTTTGTAGGAGCCCAGATGAATTATTGGAGGGTCGAGACATGCAAGTTGTCTTCTTTGTGTATATATCTTTCKGATGTTAGGGATCTATATGTTTCACTTGCTGCTGTGAGTTGGTCTTAATTTACTAAAATCAAGGTTACTTCTTGACTTCTTTTGTTTTCTTTCTAACCGGGTTTAAATGAGGTCAATTCCCGTTGGCTTATTTCTAGGTGGGTTGTTTAYAGCGAATGAGAATTTCCTATGTTTCGGTATAGTTTTGGGCGTTGTCCTGGAATTTTCTTCAGATGGATTGTTGATTTTTGTGAATTTGGCAAATGCAGGACTTGTGTTTGTGAAGCTTCTGGAGAGAAGCTGCAGATTCTATCACTCTGGCCTACCCKCAAGTGAAAATCTGTTGCTGTTTGGACTGGGTTAGGGCTGAATCAACCAAGGCAGGGGTTGAACTTTCATTCCTAGGTGATCTTTTTCCGTCTTCGGATTCATCAGATTGGGCTCTATCATTGCTTTGGCAGCTGCCTATCGATTATGGCTAATAGTAGCCAAATGTGAACTCCGAATACAAGAACTGATCTTTCTCTGGTCTGCTCAAAGCTTGATTTTTGAAGATGTAAGAAGTTTTGTTCAATTAAGTTGGAAACAGAGTCTCAAAAATRAGTAGCGAAGAGGACTTCTTTTGCTTGCTGCAAATTCAAGTGCAATTAAAATTGGAAATGGTGAATTCCAGTTGCTTTTGTGGGCTACTTGGGYCGCGTAAGAAAGATAAGGTGAGAATCAATAATGGCGAGATATAGTTGCTTCTCTTSGTTTTGATCTTTAATTGATTTAAAGGCTTGTTGTTTCTGCAATCTTCTGCCGCTTGTAGGTTGAAAAGATATCTTCTGAAACGGTTGACAATGACAGGAGTCATCTTAAAGTTTTGCATGTGAAACTTGAAGGTRCYTTGAAATCTCCTGAAACTGATGAGTTGAGATCATCTTCTTTTAGCCTCCCCGTGCCTTTTGCAATTCCRGGGGCTTCCAGGTGCAGGYTCAAGGTAATGAATCATGGGAGTCCTATTGGAGGTGAAGTTGAGGAGGTAGCTTATGAYGGAGAAGATGAGCATGATGAGAATTTGTCTTTGAAGCGGGATAACTCTGATTTTGATCTTCAAGCTCATATTGGTAGTTCAAATTGRGAGAATGATCACTCAGATGGCAAAGTTATYCATCARACATTTGATATTGGTTTGAACGACCAYTGTGATAAAAGATCTCCAAGAGATGCAGAGGAGGCTTTGGAGATGGCTAAGAGTGGACACATAAGTGATCCAGGGACTGGCAGAGCTGAATTTTTGGGATCTCCCAAGCTTTTACGCTCCTGCTCTGATCTGGGAATGAGGGATGTAGCAAGGAAGATATCTCACCAACTGCCACTGATGAAGTCTCAATCTTTTGAAGAACTGCAAAAGTTAGCTGAGAAGATAAATGAAGAAATGCTAACGGACACGGGAAGCCCAGTATCTGCAATCACACATTGTAGTGCAGACAAAGTGATGTTGAAGAAGCATTCATCAAGTCAAATACTACCCTCCAGAAGTCGAAYGTTATGGTGGAAACTGTTTCTATGGAGCCATAGGAATTTGCACAGYGRAGAAGTTTCCAAACCACCACCYGTTCTGATGAATCCTGCAATCAACCAGCAAGGAGGGTATTCTTCAGACACTTTGGAACCGAGAAGAATCATGGAGTCCAGAAAAGTATCTCCTAATTTATTCACTGGAGAATCRTTGAAGAACAGCAACTTCGAGTATGACAATCAGAGCTGGGATGGCTTTCATGGAACCTCTGGCCTGTGGCCACAGAATCAGTGGGTAGCTCTGCCAGTGGAATCTCCTAAAATGACAAGAGTTGATGAGTGGGTAAAAGAACTCTCTGTTCAACCTCCATCTGAAGATGGGAAAGATGCAAATACTGAAGACAACATTGAGTTCCCACCCTCACCTGAAGCCAGRAGATCACCCAAAATTTCATCTCACTTGAACCGGAATGTCTCAGAGGAAATTGCACATGCCAACAGCGTTATACAATCTCTGAACTCTTCCTCAACAGTGGCTCATATTGTGGGTATCGGGCTAAAGGTTGTCCCCCACCTTTGGCGCTTCTCCAGTCTTCGTTCTGTTAACTTATCAGGAAACTTCATAGGTATGAAATCAAGCAGCTCAAGCAACCGTTGTTTTTCTTTTGCATGTTTATTTTCCGCTTCTGTTTGTAAGTAGTATTTTCATGGCATGAACGGATGCTCAACCATATTGTTCTCCATTTTGCAGCTCATGTAACTCCAGGATCACTGCCAAAGGGTCTGCATACGCTCAACTTATCTAGGAACAAGATCACCACAATTGAAGGTCTCAGAGAATTYACTCGATTGCGAGTACTTGATCTCAGCTACAACCGGATCTCACGAATTGGCCAAGGTAAATACTTTCTTGCTTTGTTATTTCTTCTTTCCCAAGCATAATACMCCCCAGTTAAATGACACATACAAGGATTAGAGATGAATAAGAAACTGGAAAATGCAGATCCATTGACTAATGTTATATCACTGACGAAATACTTTGGCTTCAAATGGCATCAGGGTTGTCAAATTGTACYCTTATCAAGGAACTCTATCTCGCTGGAAACAAGGTAAGTGATGTGGAAGGGCTGCACAGGCTTTTGAAGCTGACCATTTTGGACTTGAGCTTCAACAAGATAACGACTACGAAAGCACTTGGCCAGCTCGTAGCAAACTACAATACGCTGCTAGCGCTAAATCTAARAGGAAATCCTATTCAAAGCAATATTCATGATGACCAGTTGCGCAAGACAGTGTGCAGTCTTCTCCCAAAGCTAGCTTTTCTAAACAAGCAGCCGATCAATCCTCAAAAAGCACGAGAAGCACGCACTGAAGCCATTGCTAAAGTTGCACTTGGCAATAGCAGTTGGAGCACCCGCAGAAAAGCAGTGAGGAAGTCAAACCAAGGGGGTTCATCATCTGCCGGTGTGCATAGGACCAGTGCTAGTATTTCTCACAAAAGCAGACACAAGTCAAAGGCTAGAGCTCACCATCATTCTTCAACAAAGGAGAAYTCACCCAATCTTGCATCTTCATCCCGTTAAGACTACTTTTTTATATATCYTTTTTATGATTTTGCTACCTTGGAACTTGATTTGTAAGCTTCCTCCCCTCCAAATGTTTCTTTCTTTGGTGAAACAAGCAACGGGGTAATCTTTCCTGTTTCCTGTAGTGTACTCCCGTGGATGATCACGGAGTATAATGTCTTGGATCGATGTTTCACGTTTTCGTTTGCTCCATTCTCCCCAACAGCCTGATGTCTTCAAATGTATAAATTAAGCTGAGAATTTTCCAAGAACGAGTTCAATTTTAGTGTGGGAATTCTTTGATGTTCTGTTTAACAAGGTAATCCTGTCGTTGCTGGTAAAATAAGTCTCTCTCCTTCCTCGAAGCAAAATAACAGAAAAACAATGGAAGAGTTGATTCTTTCCTTCTTTGCAGTAGTTAGTTGTTGCTACAATTATTCATTTCTTGCCATGTTTTCCCTTGTGGAAATGCAAGATCACTGTAATTGTAACAAAGAAGAAGATAAGGCGAAAATGAGGAGACAAGAAGAGAGACGATTTAGTGGTGATTATACATGTGAAGTTAGAAACTGCGGACTAGTAACATGAAGAGCGTAATGTTGCCCATGTCTCGTTATTGGACTATAAAATTCCAATCTGTGGGAACTGAAGGTAGTGCACAGAGAGGCCTGGATAATTGAAACGTGCCACTAATGATTCCCCAGAAGAACAAACGACAACATTCTGGTCCGAAGCATTAGCAAAAGCAAATACTCAAAAGATAATATGGTTTTTCTTGGAACTGAAGTTGACCCAAACTTCATAAGAACTTTCTGATGAAACGACAATGCCAGGTCCTATCTTCTATGGTTTAGTTGTCCATCTCAGTAGCATACGAAGGACACATTTGACATCCGAGGGGCATCTGTCGGCCAACTTGCATTTAGGTCAGTAACTGTGATAGAACAGCTCCAAGATTGCCCAGGATCATTTTTGGCTGACAGGGATTATAAATGCAGATTCTGATTCGGATCCAAACAGTAAATTAATACCAAGCGAATCTCTTCGATTTTAAAAAAAAGTCATTGACGAGATTTGAAATCTCTGAAGCTACTTACTGAGAGGTTGATAGACCAATTGTTCTGATTGTTTGATAAGAACTTTTCAGGCATTTGATAATAATTTGACGGTGGAGTTCTCGCACTACGAGATATTACTGCAAGGCGCGCCAGTCCTTTTGATCGTCAACGCGAAATGTATGGCACCAAAGACAACATTCCGGTAAAAGAAATTGGTCAAAGAGGCCTAAAAGGAAAAAACCTGCTGCTGAACCTGGAGCCAAAAGGACTGAACAAACAGCGGCAGAAACCAGCACACCTAAGCGCTTGCAGCGTGGACGTTAAAATATGTCTCAACGATGCATATTTCCAGTCTGAATGCATCACATTACGAACTACAACCAACATAAGAAAAGGAAATAAAGCATCTCTTATTATCAAAGAGACCTAGTGCACTGGTTTCAGCTCCACTGATATTCCACCATTGGTGAATCAATTTCCAGAGTTCTCATGTCTTTGAGCTCCCAGGAATTTCTCTCAACACCGGACAAACCATCAACTCCAGAACCCTGTAGCTACCATACATTATCSGCGAACACCTGCTTACATCAACACCAGAGCTCACTCAATAATGCTTCTAGGATACTATTATTGAGGCCACTTATTTTTAAGATACTCGAAGGGACAGGGAAAAAATGATGTCCGAATATATTAAAGAGTAACAATCAACAGTCAGCTGAACTTTTTGCCAAATATGAATGGAAAATATCTTCATAAACCTTTCTTTTTGTTTACGTTGCTAAAACTCGATTCAATCTAGAACTAAGAAACGAGAAAAATACGTTCTTGTCAATGCAGGATCATCTAGTCAATTAGTTAAACTGCTATCAATTCTTGAGCTGCCAACTGGACAAAAAAGAGAGCCAATTGGACCTGTTTCTGACCCAGATGTGCCATAGTAGACTTGATGCTGGCCAGTTATATTGCACCAGAGAATCCTTCCCTAGCCAAAATGAGGAACCGAGGCGTTCTTGTGTACCTGCATTACATGAGAAGCCCTCGGGTTCCGCCGGAGAGGATTTGAACTTTGAGCTGTCATACAAGTACATCCTTTGGTTCTGTTCTTCCTAATGCTGGTCCTTCAAAACCAGTGATCAACTCAGAAGAGCCCTTCATGACCCTGCAGGCATATAAACATACAAATGAATGTTAGAAAGGCTTGAGGAACTAAAAGAAGCCATATTCTCACCATAAACTTGATTTGGGACAAGATAAGCTGCTAACAAATTCAGGGGTTGATTTGAGCCGAGGACACTGTTTTCCACTTGTTATAAATATTTTCATACGGATTGTACTAAAGGGAAAAACTCATCATAATCCTTTACCACTTCCTCGATAGGAAAAGAGAGAAATTGCAGTTTTACCCTATTGTTGCCTTTATTTTATCCTACTGTTCTACTAAATTCCAATTTGGTGGCAAAAGAGTACATCTCTGATCAAAACAGCTTCCGAACATTTGTTGAAAGTGAAGATAATGAAATCCAGTAGTTACTATGGKGCTATCCCGGAGCTAGACAATTAACGCACAACCAATAAAGTTTCCCTATTGACAGAGTAAACAACAAAACTCTGGTCCTCGCTGCTTGAGATCTTTCCGAAGCATTAGCGAAAGCAAATACTTAATAAAAAGTAGGGTTTTGGGTACCTGAAGATAACCTAAACTTGTCCGGAACTTTCTGGTTAGACAACAATAGTTGTTTCTATCATCTCTGTTTTGCCAATCCAAAGAGGAGGCTCAAAAGGATAGCTGGCATACCTTTTCACATTGTGCATCTTAGTTGCTCAGTGAAGRACAACATTTGAGATCAGAGTGGAATTTAGCCGACTTGTATTGAGGTKAGTTACTYTGATAGCACCCCTCTAGGAATGAGYAGAAACATTTTTGCCAGACTAGGACTATGATAGCACCCCTCTAGGAATGAGAAGAAACATTTTTGCCAGACTAGGACTATGATAGCACCCCTCTAGGAATGAGAAGAAACATTTTTGCCAGACTAGGACTATCAGCAATGGCTCTATATCAGATATTAGCAATAAAATAGTACAAAGTGGATCTCTTTTGAGCATGTTTTCTAACCATATTTTGCACATGGAGATATATATCAATCTAAMTTGATCAACTTCCTTAAATTGCTGCATTTCACTGCTGGAAGTTGATAGTATTCAACATGTAACCGAATTGCTGTTTTTTCTGTGATTCAAGTAATTGGTTTATGGCCTATAAGCTGTTCAAGTTTTCAAACTAAACTTCTCCAATTGTAAAAGCTCTTTTTACTCTAGCCTGTCATTTACTTAAAATGGTTTTTCAGCAGCAAATTCTGAGTCATTTTGTTACTTGATTTACAAGTTCACCCAACAGACTGGAGTTAAACAACATCTAATGATTCTTTACACAAAGTAATTAGTTTTAAGAAAATTGCAACCAAGCTAGTATCCGAAAATGTTAACATGCAAAAGAATTAGGGAGCAAAATTGTTACTTACTAAAGGTATAGCCTCAAGTCTGAAGTGGAAAACTAAGTAAGGTGGAAAGAATTAATTGCTACATTGTTGTTAGAGTTAAGAGTCTCAGGCCACGTAGTACATAACTATGCATTGTGATTCTTCTCTTCCAGAACTAATCACAATCCTTGCACAACGGAAGAATGCACAGTTTCACCATTCTTAGATGTATTATGCCTGTGAAACATGAAATTTAGAGTTCACTAAGATGTAAGAACAAGTCTTCTATCACAGGTATGTCCACATGGAACATACACAAACARCGACATATTCCTAAATTTATCTCAGTCCAGAATATGCACATTATACAAGACACAATTAGAGAAACTCCAACGTTCCACCGTACTCCAAAACCATGCTCTTAAGTACGGTGGTTTCAAAGTTCTGACACCAATAAGACAGGGTAACTAAAAAAGAAAGAAAAAAAAGAGTTAATTGATTTAGTAAGGTTGCTTTAACAATACCAAGAGTTATTGAAATCATATGCTCAAACGAGAAGATATAAATCTAATCAGGTGCAGCTTACCTTATCAATGAAAAAAAAATACATCTTCTTATATTAAAGTTCACTACTAGTTGAAGACAAACATGGATCATGGAACAGGAAGTAGTAGTCTGCTTTTAGCTTTCATCAATCCTGCAAATCTAAAACGCGTCTAATAGCATTAGGAAATATCTGAGTTTTGATCAAGAGAGGCCAACAAGTTTTAACAGATAACAGCAAGATAGATCCAAGAAATACAAACAGATTCTTTCCATTGCCAAGTGTTATACAACAGAAAAATGAACAGAAGATTCGCAGACTTAAAATGCCTAGTTTCCTTCTCTGTTTTGCCGCAGTTCAAAATTTTCGGTACTCTGATTGCACTTCTGTCATCTATCTCAAGTCTGTGATAAAGAAAAACTTCTATTCACAAGATTATTGAGAAAGCTGGTTCCAAACATCACATATGAATGACATCATTTCCTGATTCTGGTTTTTGCTTCTCTGCATATATGTATAACTTCTCGTTGAACACTAACTGCGGATCCTTACTGATTAAAACTCCATCCTCCCCATAAGCATCCTTCAGAAACACACACCAATTCATCTCTGTACCAGCCAAATAAAATGTCTGAGGCTGCTTCAAAAGCATCTGATAAGTATGTTTAGTGAGACAAAGTTCCTCCTTGAACTCTACAATGTTATGAATATAAGCCCTCTTCTCCAATGTCAAGCTCAAGAACTCATGAATTACTCCAACCCTATACTTCTCTGCTTCCAAAGTCCACAAATCCAACCCACTCCCATCCGAATAAGGTGACACCAATGGCAAAGTATTCAACATATTCAACTTCCTCTCATCATCCACATCCAATTCCAATGCCCTCCCGTGTTTCACGGGGAACTTAAATGCCCTCTTCACCTTATCCTCATCAACCATAAATTCCCTCTCCAATGCACTGACTGCCAATGAAGGATCCCATTTAACAAGCTCAAGGATTCTTTTCCCATCCTCCTCAATAACCACCTTAAYGAACTCCGGGAACTTCATTACTCTATCTCTAAAATCCTCTGGTATACCGAACAAAAGCCTATTATGATATATCTTACTAAGTGGAATCCTCTTATTAGCAGACATCATCAATAARTTCCGAACAACATTCACTCTATCAATTTCCATTTGATCCATAATTTTGCGCTCCTCAAGCAATAATTCATCCATAAAATCACTAAACCCCAGCCACATTTTATCATCTGTATGGCGATAAACTTCAAAGATTAAAGGGTGCTGTTGAATGTACTTAAAGACTTTCCGGCCGCGGGGAAATCCCAGTTTTTGGTAGAGTTTTCCGGCATCATCAAGACGTAGGACTTGCTGGGGCTGCTTGGACAGGTACTCCTTCGTTCTGGTTAAGAATCTGAAGTGGGCATCACGATGAAGGATGTTTTCGAAATGGGCGACGAGGTTTGGTTCCGTTTGGACAAGTTTGGTGCGTGGGCTTTCTTTCTTCTTGCGTTTTTTCTTAAACTTTTTCGGSGTTTTAGTAATCAGAAACGAGGTGGAGAAGTGGGAGGTGAAAAGTGAGAATATTTGGGGTTTAAGGTAGGGGCTTAAATGGGAGCGGAAAAGTGAGAATTTGGAGGGCCCGGTTCTGCTGGCGGCGTAAAGGAGCTGCAAAATGGTCATCTGAGGATGTTCAGTATGTCAGAGATTGAGCAGGAACCAAGGATCGGTCGGTGGAGAACGGAGGGAAAAGGGGCGGAGGGAGACGGCGGAGATGGGCGTTTTTATTTCCTGCGAATAACGAAGAGGCTAGTAGAAAGAGGGTGAATTACAACTTTCGTCCCTCAACTTTACCACTAATCTCACGTTGATACGTTTGGTCTCTTATACTGTTTATGCACCCTGTTTTAAAATAACGGTGAAATCACGTATTAATTTTTATAAATTTTTAAATAAAATGATAATTTTAGATTTTTTTTTTTTTGGACAAACGTAAGTAAAATTCAAGAGGGGAAAGGGCAGATTAAAATTGCCAGAGTTGCAAAGGAGAAAAGAAGAATTAAGAATATGTTATCCATCAAAGCAAGAGAGACAAATAATCGTTGAAAGAATTTCTTATTAGAAAAGATTCTTATTGAAAGGCATGTTTTATGAGAGCTCTTAAAATTAGAAAACTTCAAGTGGAAGAAGATGAGTTTCAAAAAAGCTGCTAAAATGCAAGGGAAAATAAGYAGAGGAGAAAAAAGTTCAAAAGGCTTAAAAGYGGAAAAYAYGGATGAGATTCTCAGGCCAAAACCTTCCGACCTGCCGGATTCGAACCAGCGACCTAAGGATATCTGTCAAKTCACTACAGTCCTCCGCTCTACCAACTGAGCTAAGGTCGGGTGCTGACGAGATTAGACAATCCATTTTTAAATAAGCAACTAGGAGACCCCTTAGTCCAATATGGACAATGTGCTCTTGTGCACCGAATTGTTATCATAGATTCCAGATTGAGCAATACAAACAACAGAATCATTTCTGTACAAGCAAAAGGARCTCATTTTGCTGATTTTTTGCTCTGAACATCTCACAGTACATTCATGGATTATGAATAATGTTTGTTCTGATTTTGGTGCTAGCTTACTTGTGGAGAGGATCCATTTGAGGTTTTTGTCGGCTGAGATTGCATATTTCTGAGCAATAAATGCACCACTTCCTTAGTGGCACCAACCCCGCATGCATTAACTCTTGGCCTCTCACAGATGAAGGAATAATGAGCCATTAGAACTGAACTAATTGGTAGAAAGGGTATGCTTTCGTCCATACTCTTAAGATCAATTCTAAAATTATTAGGTATGCTGAATCTTGAAGAAGCTGTCAGGAGCAWAGCTCCCGGTGACGGTTAAGCATTCTTTCTAAGAGGTGCAAAATTTTTCTCTACTGACCTCAAATTCAAGAACCAAATTTTCAGGGAAACTAATGGATTAGCAAATGAATATATGATAGTGTAAAGCAAATGAAAGAATCAAATAAAAGAAAATGTTCCTGGCTGCCGTCAAGCATGCTATACATTACAGCTAAAATTCCTTTGGATTATTCTGAAATATCTTCACAATTTAATTTATGATGTGGTTGTATGGCTGAAAAGAGACATCACGAAGAAAACTTAGGTATAAACCTATGCTTCTCTCAATGAGCTTTGTCTCACTGTGTAATTACATGGCCCTAAGGATTCCTTGCGGCTCCATAGGAATTGTGGTTCTTTTTGTTCGTCCTATGCAGAGAAGGATTTGTTTCCTGTGTTCTGCGTTCTGTCTTTCTGTTCAAAACTTTCATTTCCACCAATTGTGGAACTTTATGATGTTTCTTTAAACCTGGAAATTTGATGTTGGTCTTATCATCTACAAGCTTCCGCTTCCTGGAAATCAAGAATCAGATCGCTTGCCTCTTTACAGAAGGTTTCTGACAGATCAGTAGAGCCTCGTCACTGTTGTTGTCAATCTCTACTACTCGGGCATCCCATTTCAAACGTCCTGTGATAGCTCTTGCTAAATCGATAAGATGTGCGGAATCACGTAGTATAACCCATCCCTGCATRGCACCCATCTAGATTAGCAAAAACAAGGTGGAAAGAAAGGGAAAATAACATAGTAGGCCAAGTACTTGACACACTAGTAGTTGGAGTTGGACAAATATTGCATATTAACCCACAGTGTGGAGCYCCTCTTAGCTAAGTGCACTGTTAACAGTATTCTAAGATATTATCGTTGTGTTCTTCAGCATTCAGTATGAGATAATCCTAGCAGAATTCTTTKTTTTTGTGTTCATGAAGCACCAAAGTTATGTCCAGTTTATAAACGGAACCATCATCAGATAAAGAGGATCCACTGGAGAAGTAAAACTTGTTTGAAATATTAGACTTGAGAAGTATTCATACATCAATTCCATTTTTACCAACATTACATCTTTGACAGTGAACAGCCTGCAACTGAATTAGATAAGATATATCATAAGCTGTATGATATGCTGCAGTGTTAAGGTCTCCAGAATACTCAATTTCAGCTCCATGTATTCATCATTCTTCTGTTAATTTCACATCTCAAAATCATTCATGAGAAAGGAAATATTTACCAATCCATCTAGGATGTACCTAAATCATCCTCAAATAATTCACACCACATCTAAATATTCCATTCACTATCTAATAGGAGCCCAAGTAACTTATCTACTTAGTTGATGTACCAAACAATTGTTGCTGATCAAATGAAATAATTATGGAAAACAACATACCTCTGGTCGAAGTAAGCGGTCTATCTCTGTGAACATATCTAGCATCTCACATCGTTGTTTCTCGCCAAATTCAAGTGTTAGAAGCCCTTCACCATGCACCAGGTCATAAGTTCTTGGATATGTTGGAAATGCTTCACACCTTGTGGAAAGGAATAAAAAGTATGTCAGAGAATTTGGGAAAGAAACAAGACACCTATTTGCCAGCAAAAGGAAAGGCCCTAAAATAAAATTAGCAAAACTTAATAACATTGACAGGGAAACCATTAGTTAATAATCCTTCTGAGGCTGATCTATRGTACCATGCACTTCATAATTAATTTCTTTCACAGATCTTTATGAGCAGAAATTCATACACAATTCAAGATTCTCAAGTACTAAAAAGATACAATCATTAAGTGTAACTAAAATAACTTTTAATGCAGATATTTCAAGATCAACCCCTAGAAATCCAAACTGCATCTGTACCAATCTCTACCTTAGAAAAGGAATACAGGGGAAATAACATTGAAGGCTAAAATGGGCTTGTTAGCTTTTCACCACAAGTARGAGAGTTTCCAACCCGAAGCTAAACCAGTTACCAAGTTGTAATGGATTTGAACTTTGAATGGAAAATTTCAAACTTGCAAAATCTCAAGCTGCACTTGAAACAGGAGTGTGAAAGTCATCTAATTCCACGACAACATGAAAAATATTCCCACGAAAAATCACCCCATGCATCAGATGTATAGCATTTTTGATAGTGACCAATCAATCTTTGTTTGCTTAACATGCCCAGTTCATCAATTGCTTGGGAAATAAATGGAGATAAATTAATTGCTGCCCAGAGATCTAAAGTGCAACTTACCAGTCATGTAAAAGACCAATGAGCCCCCTGTCGAGGATCAAAGGAAGGTAGTTGTTAGCGCTTGTAGGGATCACATTCATAACCCAAACAGATTTCCCAGCTTCTAATAATGCTGCATTAAATCCACCAAAGTGGGCATTCATGTCTAGCACATTTCTGACCATGTTATAAGGTGGAGAAGGATCCTCTTCACCAGGTCTCTTTGGATGATCAGAAAATATGATGGGTGAGAGTAGAGACCAGTAATTGCGGACTGCTGTATTCCAGTTTAGTGTATCCTCAGCAAAGTCCTCCGAATTCATACCTGGTACACAAAAAGTTATTTCCTTGACAAACCATACAAAAGGGAGAAAAGGGAATAAAAGAAAAAGAAAGAAAAAACAATCACTCTTTCTCAATGTTATTTGTTTATTACAATAATTATGTTTGGCTTTGATATGTACAACCTTGACAAACTTTATCTACTTGTCTTAGTTCTTGCTGCTCAATCTTCAGATTGAAAAACCATCTGCCTTAATAAACCAAGATTATTACCATAAACTGCAAGATCCTTTGAGCTTAATGTAGCTCTTGCAGGCCATTTTGACCTTTCCTCGATGGGAATCCATCGCCGGCTCTGAGTTCCTCCTATACATCCTTGGAGTGGTCGATAATATGGAGATTCAACATCTTGGCCCTTGCTGCACAGAGGTGGACTAGAACCAGATTTCCTGTAAATAGAGCAACTACTTGTTATCTACTACTCTCGTAAGCGACTAACTTAGAAATATATCTAAGAATAACAGTTCAGAAATTTCCTTTTTGTTTGGAGAAAAAGGGAAGGGGGAGGGGGGCAAATGTACATGAAAAATCGTAATCAATGCCTTACCTTGTAGAATAACACTTCTTCTTACTAGTCTTTTTCCAGACAACAGTAACATCTTGTTGTGACAACATTTCCCAACATAGATTTTCAGCAAAACTATGAACAAAGTTCCATTCTTTTTGGTTCTCTTTTTTGCGAAGGAATCGTTGAGAACTTGACAGTTGTGAAGTCCAAACAAAGTATCCACCAGGCCTCAATACCCTATCGACTTCAATCAAAAGAATACCATCTGCACCACATGATAAGACATCTAACTCAATCAAATTCTCTTCAAGTAAGCATTGAAAATATGAACTTAAAGTTCATCAAATTCAGTTGTTTCTCTTCACTAGTTTCCCTTTCTTTATTTCTTTTATTAGTTTCTCTTTTCTTTTCTTTTTTTTGGGTTGGGTTGGGTTGGGGGGGGGGGGGTGGGAAGGGAATCAGACTGCAGAAACTTTGCATATTTTAACCGTGTGATTTCAGAATACAAGTTGTGAAGGTATGCACTAAAGTACTATTTTAAATGCAGTTGCTTGCTCTAGCAAAGTTGAAATGCTTGATCTCAAAAATCTTATTTCTTGCTTTGAGACTTATATTGTGAGGAAAAATGCTTTAAGTACTGCAGCTTATCTGCAGAATCTATTCTCTACTCTACCTATCCAATTTACAGCCAAGTGTAATTAGATGAATAAATTACCTGCACCCCTGCAGCTCCCAGAAAAAAGAATAATAAATAAAATAAAAGAAACCTCATCTCTTTCTGCTGAGTATGAAACTTCATGTGCTCTACCAATATATGTCTTGTATGGTCTCTTTATCATATTTCAGTCACAATGGTGAAAAAGAGTAATTACGCAAGTCCCTTTTATGTCCCAAGTAAATTTCATGTAGTTTAAGCATAGGCCTTGACATAAAATGGCACGATGTGCAAAGAAGGCGAGAAGGAAGGACTACAYCGTACAAACATTACCTTTCTGATCCCATTCAATGCCACACCCAGCACAATGTATCATGTCAAAGGAAAGAGATGAATATGGCAACTGTTGTGAAGTAAATGACCCAATCATTGCAGGAAGACCTCTTTCCAGAGTTAATTGTACTTGACTGCCAGAAGCCTCATAGTTTGCAACACACATGGTCAATAACTGGTTTGCAAAGAGATGTGCCCCAAGGTTACCATAGCCACAACCTATGTCTAGTATGCTTCGAACCTGAAAAATGTAGAAACATCATCAAGTTAAACTCTGGATATCCAGAATTGGATTTTAAATCCCAGTTACCCCACCAAATGGAGATTGACGAAACTACAAATTTTGAGTACCTAATTTGGAAACAATTTTAATTCAGCATATGCTCAGTTAAGAAGTAAACGAATTTTCTTTTCAGAAGGTAATTTACTCTTAGGAGTTCCAGAAATAGAAACCAAATGACTGACACTGCCAAAAAACTGAACAATTTTGCCACAAGTACTCCCAAGTGAACAGAAGGAGGCTAACAATAGTAACTGCATCTGAATGCGATCGAACCAAAGAGAGATAGCTACAACTAGAATTAATAATACATTAAAACCAGGACTAAAACTCATTTTGGAGATTAGGCATTTTACTAATGCATTACTGTGGTACTTATGAATGGTGACTCAAATACATATATAGCGTAGGACTAGAATTTAAACAGTTCCATTGCACACCATATTAAGTTCACCCAATGGTCAACCAAAGCATCAGCTTACAATTTCTGATCATTCAAATATCTGTAGCACCTTATGAAGAGTCAGACAAGCAGCACAGCTATATAATGTGAATACAAGTAAATAAGAGAAAAAAAAAGTTACGAAGCTTATGTTCTCTCTGTTTCTCTCAGTATGCTGGCATTTTCAAACAAAGATTTGATGCAAATTATCAGGTCAACACTAGAAAACCAATTTTTCTATAGCAAGAAGGAAACCAAATTTGTTGAGTGCGTTCACTCCAGCAAGGAACAATTTACTTACTCCGGCTTGTACAAAGTTGGACTCATTCCTAAGCCCAATCATTTCAGCAATTTGATGTGAGTAATCTTCTATGTCATCATACCCCAGAGATGCTGAACGGAAGGAGATTTGGTCTTCATCGTACATCATCATCCTAAAGATGAGAGATAGAAAATTAGATAAAACAGTTTGGGCAACTTGTTAAGAAGCGAAAATAAAAGAAGCACTTTTAACACACCTTTTGGTCAAACTTCCAGAGGATCGTACTTCCTGTGCAGTAATGTTAATGTTCGCAACCCAGATAAGATCTCTTCCCCAAGGCCACCTTAGAGGAATTTTATAATTCATAGGTGGGGGAACCAAGCAAGTTTGCCTAGAACCTGGTCCACAATGTCGATTATATTCTCGGCCATCTTTAAAACCCAAAGCAAGATTGTCTGAAACATTAAAGCATGGAACATAATTTTCAGACTCTGGAGTACAGTAATCCAGTTCTTTCAATTTTGTTGAACCAGTAGACAGCTTTCCAATGTCCACCAAGTCTGATATTAGTTGCTCCTGGAGGCGTCTATATCCATGATATACTTGACCCCTTGATGAGGATGCTATCGAGATTGTCCACCAAAAGGATCCAGTAAGAGCAAGTAGTATAATAAGTACTAAGCTGAACTTCAATAGAAGCAAAGTGAACTTATGCCGATTTCTTAAAGACCCAGGACTAAAAGGATCCGAAAAACCATTCTCGATAAGACTTTGTTTAGAAGGTGAATTATCTGGGAAGAGAAAACGGAATGGGAACCTAATAGATAAATAAGTTTGATCGGGAGATGCATTTTTACGATCAATATCTTCCTTCTCTGCTTTATCTTTCATCTGAGAATCATTCCACAAATCCTGGCTGTTCCCTGAAAGCCGCCCCCCAGCAGATACACCACGATGGAGCGGCCTCGACATATTTTAACCTGAAAATTCCCAAGAAACCAATTATACAAGAACATACAATACCATTAGAAAAGATTAGCAAGCTAGGAGGAGATCTATTCCCAGATTTTCATAACAGATCCACTAACTCAAAAGTAGTATAATATGATTTAACCTGAAAACCGCAACCACAGCATGTACCTATCAGCAGAAACTTTGTCTTTTGAATAAGTATACAACTAAAGCTCCAAGCGAGAGGTATATGCATACAATTTCGTGAAACGAAGGCGGAATAAATTAAGCAAATAACTTTTCCAGCTAACAACATCCCAGTTCGTAGGTATCAATGAGATCTTGCCTCACCCAGCAAGCAACAGCAGGAAGTAGATTGAGATGTAAAGAAATTAGGTTCACATCSCTCACCAAAACGAATTATATATAGCCTAGAAATGAATTCTCCCCGACCCATTTCCATCAATCAAAGCATTAGCTGATAGATTAAAAAAACTTCATCTTTTAGTCTAAATAAGCAAAACCGGAAGCCCAGTACTGGGAACATTGACAGTAGTTGCAGAAAAGTAATCCTTCAAGTACCTTAATATATGCAAGAACACAGAATGAGTGAATTAAGTAGTTCCCAGGCGAGCAAAACCCCTCAATTCAGCCTGTTGTTTTCCTTCTTTTCTTGAATTGCCTCAATTCCAGTTTTGTCTTTACCCTTCTTACCTCCCACTGACCACTACCATTGCCCCTCTTCTTCTTCTTAGTTACTCKAGACCGCCCACACACTTTTTCAGCTTTCACACATAATCATCACTCACTCTGTATATCTCTGAGTAGTGACAGTTGTTTATATCTATTTGTCTCCCTCCGTGACTGTGAGCACAGCTTTGGCTAACGCGGGGTAGGAATTCTAGAGAGAGAAAGGTCAAGAAATAGAGAGAGAAAGGAAGACAACAGTGTTGTAGTATGGATCCAATCACGAGTGACATAAAGAAATAGAGCTAGCTCGTGATGAAGTGAAAGATACTGCTGCTATACCTCTCTCTCATCTCCTATGATGATGAAAGACGATGTGGATACATATATACAGACATAATTAAAGCGTGTTAAGATTATTTTATTTTGTGTATTTATTACTCCCAATTAGAAATCATTAAACTGTTTACGAATCTCATGAAAGAGTAGATTTGCACAGTAATTGTTTCAATTACCCCATTTTTATGCAGACAGCAGAATTAATCACTGCATTTAATTAAGCATTGATCTGAAGCTAAATCTTCATATTTCGAGAACTTTCATATGATTCAGTTTGTGAAGAACATTAGTAAAATAGTATTAATCACGCACACCCATGTGTGAAGCTATAACCTTGTTGGATCAGCAACTACTGCTCCGTGGGAAAGATACCACTGCGTTTTGGTTACTATTTTTCTTTTACTCTTTGAACACTTTGTAGATCTATCTCTGTGCGAAGAGAAGTAACAAGACTCTGGACTCCCAGAATGACATGAGTTTTGTTCATCATTTCCAGTATTTCACCAATTTGCGCCGTCAATGCCGCGCCAATTTTTGGAAAATTTTAACCGTATATCTTATTAATATGTGTATTGTAACTCAAAGATTAAAAGTCATCTGGTAAATTCTCTAATATAGGTAATTTTTTAGGTTAATTAAAACGTGACGGAAAATATATATATACATATCCTATTTATATGTATCAACCTTTTTCAACGTCTTTTCTTTTTCTCTCATGTATGAAGTATTAGGAGTGAAATATCATATACTTAATACGAGATAAATATAATTGAAAATATATATTAAAATACCTATAATAATATAATTGGTTAAAGTTGTAATGATAAGTAAAAGATGTCTGGGTTAATAGATGGACTAGGTCAATGACAGATANTTTTTCTCTCATGTATGAAGTATTAGGAGTGAAATATTATATACTTAATATGAGATAAATATAATTGAAAATATATAATAAAATACCTATAATAATATAATTGGTTAAAGTTGTAATGATAAGTAAAAGATGTCTGGGTTAATAGATGGACTAGGTCAATGACAGATAGCTTTCCTTTTCATTGAGTTGAGCATCAAGTCTCATGAACTAGAAGTTTAATAAGCCAAATAATATTTGATTATTTAACTTTTAATTCAATATTTGAATGCTCTAATTAAATGCATATCCATCTTCTACCTAGTACTAGATAAGGTAACAAGAAAGATTACCGGGTGGTATTAAACTTCTTTCATATCAAACACTTATAAATAAATTAAAAATTTATTAAATTAAAATGTTTTGCTAGTAAATTATTTTTTAAATTTTCTATAAATTTAATTAATAAAATAATTTTACCCTATTTAATAACTTTTTTATTTATTGCATCTACTTGACCAGATTAATTGAATTCTATACTATACTCTTATCTATCTCTTTCTCCTTACATAGAAATTTGAACAAAGAACAAATGTGTAAAAAATAATTGTATTCAAAATTTTAATAAATTATTTATTGGACAAATAAGAATAAAAAGTTTTTTTATATTTTAATTTTTAAACTTCAATTTTATCATTATATTGAATGTAATTGGCAATATTATATACTATTGGAGGTCTATTTTGTCGGTTGTCTAGATGGAATACCAGCTTCTTCTCAGTTGTAATAAACTATATAATGATATCGTGAATGGGGTTGCTAATTKAGTATTTGGGTTCTCGAACTTCAAAATAACAAATCCATCAGCTTCCTTGGATATTTCTACTGGTACTGGAATATTTAACAGTAGACATTTCTTGACGGTGGCGACGATGACCGCATCTAAGCTCCAAGGTCAAGGACAAGGAGGCCCTATCACCAACTTTAACCCCAGTAAATCAACATAATATCCATTCGTAAAGAGAAAAAAGAGAATCCTTGTCGTCRCAGTAAACTAGCTACTATACATATCGTACCCTGAAAATGATTTCAGAAGCTGCAATATGTCTATCGTCTGCTGCTGTGCTTCCATCCCCATCATTCTCGATTCTTGCTGCTGTCTATACCTGGTTCTTTTTTAGTTTCTTTTTTTCTTTCAAAAAATCAAAATCTTCAATTTTGTTGTTGTCTTCAAACCCCGTCCATGCATGCATGAATATGATCATCTTTTACTTTGACAGCACAGTTTACTAAAGACAAATTCCAGAACGAAGATAGTGATGAGTTTTGTAACCAAACTTCAAATGGATAACAATTATGAGGCTTCATCTCCATAAGCTTCTGTTTTTAAAGTGCACCATACATTTCATTGTCGATTGATATTTGCTATTTCTCGTGTCAATTTTAAAATTCCTTATCATATTTTTTACTTCTTCCTTACGAGGCCATGAGATCTTGGTAAGTTTTAATTTTCAAATATAGTAATACTATTCGGTTCTGCAAGGAAAATACACTTACACAAAGACATATATAATCGTACCTCTTTATGGAATATATTCATTGATATTTAGTTATTATTGTAACTGTTGATTAATTCAGCCATGTAATTTCACTCAATCTTGAACCAAATAATCCTACTCTTTCAAATATTGGATCTGCCACAGGCTTTAATGCAGTAAATATTGGTTACAGATTGACTTCAACATCAACCAGAACAGCCATAGCTCATAAGCAGTAAAAATAGCATATCTTTCGATAAATGAAGTGAATCTAAAACGCGTAACGAGTCCATCAACTTCCCCGATTATATGGAGAAGAGGATAAGGGSTGCTTGGAACTTAGAATCTCTTCATTCCATGAAAAGAAAGTCATTAATTGATGTACTACTTTTGCTCATGTGATTTGATTTTCTATTCACGGGTTTTCTCTTATAGATCATTCATGAGACTTAAAAGCCCTTTAGTATCGGATTAGAGTTTCGAATGAAGGGGTTTGGTACTTCAAATCTTGAATTCGATTCTTAATGTGATAAATTAAAGTAACGTTTTAAGTTCGATTTTTACTCGTAAAYTTATATTAAACGAATTTTAGATTAAAATTTTTTCGAATAAGAGTTTAAGTATGCAAACGCAATCGAAATTAAATTTGTATTAATTTAATAAAGCAAAAATATTAAATAAATAATATGAGGAGTCATGAGTAATTTTGATTCGAAATTTGCTCAGTGTTTAAATAGGTTCTTAACTTTTCATATTTTATAATTATTTACCTCGGATGATTAAAAGTTTWWYAGTAAAAATATTAGTAATATTCTAAATTTGTGGCAGACTGTTGAGACGTTTTCAGATTAAACGTCACGGGTAGAAATTCAGTAGGGGTGGCAAAAAACGAGGTGGTTTGAGAATATTTTAAATTGAATAAATAAAGAGGAAGCTACAGAATGATTACGCTTTTAATGTTGGAGAGAGAGGAAAAATAGAGGCGGCACATGCAGAACGAGTCAATTTCCTCCGGAATAGATTTCTTTGAACCCTTCTGGAACASTGGGGTCCAGTGTCCCGTTTCCCTTTTCCGTGTCAGCGAGTTAATAAAACCGCAGATGACGTGTCGGCAGTTGTTTGCGAATGCACCTCAGTTTGCGGTGCACCTTATTGGTACCCTCATTTCTTGTTACAATTTCTATTTTTCAGAAGAAAAAAAGAAAAAAAATTAACCGTGCTGTATTGAAATGAACGACCAGGAAATTTTTTGTAATTGGAAGTGACATTTCTTGACTGAAGAGTGGTGTATACTCTTTCAATAGACTGTAATTTTGAATCAACCATTATTGAGAGGAAATTTTTGAATTTGATTGTTAAAATGTTTTAAAAAATTTGAAAGTGTGGCTTTCTATCTTGAATTAGATATATGTATATATATTATATCTAATTTGATACGATTCATTCGAAGATTCAAAATACTTATTTTGTAATAATATGATAATTTAAAAATATCATTTAAAAACTTATAAGTTGTGAGTTTAATTTTCACGCTCGTATTCATGAGGAAAACAAATTTAAGCCATTGATCGTTATTTATGGTTTCAAAATGCTTTTTTTTTTTTTTTTTTTGAGAAGAGAGGTAATCAAGTAGGTATAATGATGTTTCAACGAGAATTATTGAGTTATTTATAATATAATTGTACGATTTAGTTCTCCAGTGTCCACTTAAAGATAATGATTAGGATTTCTCATTATAAAAAGTAAAAAAAAAAAAAGAAAATGTTGTTTCTTGGAAGCTCATCATCTTGATGTCAAGTTTCAAATTCTTCTGTTATCTTTATTCCAAATGTATATATTGGAAATGACTGAAAACTTAAAAAATTAGTAGGGAGCTATAGGTCAACAATATTAACTCTTAAGTGGATCTTGGCCACACTTGATTTTGACTCCKTCGTAATCATTTTTCTAAAGGACATCAAATCTAGCAAATGACCAAAACCTAAAGAAGCATGGTAGTCAAAATAGAAATGAGTTCACGTGACCTCTCACTTTATTGCATGTTACATATTCATTAACTAACATTTGACCTGAGATTCATTTTATAAAAACATAAAAAAAGAAAGAAATCGAGGTAAAATCTTTGATGTTGAAATTGATTATTGGTGTTATATGCAGCAATAATCAATTCCTCCGCCCTCGTTCCCGGTTGAGAAGCGGCGTCGGTGGTGGTCCTCCGCCTACCTGTATGTTTTTGGCTTCATGTGCAAGTCATTGGACGAACAACTCAGAAAGTGAATATCTTTTACATGGTATATATGGGATGCAAAAGTTGGAGACGTAGCTAAGCCAAGTTGCGTCATAATTAAAGGGTATGGAATCAATCTTTATCTTTATGTTTAATATTTTCTCTTCAGTTCTTTTTAATTCAAAAATAATTATTATCTATTAAATTAGTACTTCAACAACTCAATACTATTTAACGTCATTCTCGCATTTGAACAAGCTTGATACGCTTTAATTGTTGTTTATTTTTTGATCACGAGAAATTAATTATTTTTATTACGATATAAAATTAGTTCAAAAATTTTAATATGATTACATATTTAAAATTTTAAATTTTTTTGACTCTTCAAACGTACCAATCTCGAATCCCCAGTTGAATAATTTTTTCAAAAGAATTTGGTATAAACTTGGTAAAAATAAAAGGATTAACTTAAAGCTCTCATTTAAAAAATTTAGAAAGAAAAAAAATTAATATGAAGTTATCAATATAGTGTTAGTCTCCGAACGCGGTTTTCCTTTGTTTGTAGTAAAAACAAAAAAAAAAAAAATCATATTAAAGATAAAAAATTGTTTCAACTTGGGGGAACACACGTAGTAGAAGTCAAGAAGGCCATCATATAACATGGAACTCGTCGAAAAAATGGGGCTCGACGCGTTTTCATGGCCATATTGCATGCATCGGTCTTCCATTTTTGGGGAATTATGGACGTACATTTCTGAGTTATATACAAGTGCTGACCAGTTAGGCATTTGGATCTTAACTTCACGTCCGCCTGTGTCGCACTATCCAGGCAACCTCTAAAGTTCTCCTATGATTCTCTATCTTTCTCTCAGGAATTTGAAGCCAAGCGTTCCAGTTTTGAGTATGACCTTATAAACAATTACAATATCATAACCTGCCAAGCAAATACTAGTTTTATAAGTCACTTCCATTAGTGACAACTGACAGAACTCTAAAGTCAAGGAAGAACTCAAAAAAGTTTTCTAAAACCCAGAATGCTAAAGCCATCAAATTCCACCGAACCTAAACCATTGTGGTCTGAACTGTAGTGCGAAGCGACTGATAAGGAGGTAGGCAATAGGCATGACCAAAAGGTTAAGCAACAACGAGAGTCCACACTTGAGCAAGCAAGTTGAGCATTACCTGCTGATTAATCCACACTACAGAGATAATTAATATCTACTCTAGCTGACGGTCTAAGATCACAAGATGCGTTTTGGTATCATTATATAGTATCGTGTTGATTTGATTTATGCACACATATGGTTGGTGTAGATTTCAGAAATGTGCAATTTCTCTTTCAAATGTGATTGCAACCATGGCTTAAAGGCCCACAAGAAAACCAGATTCCGATGGCTTGAAAAATGCATGTGGCGTGTTTTAATGAAGGGATGTCTACAGTTATCAGACTCCCTGCTCAGAGGCCAGAAACAAGGCCGTTTTAGCCGTTTATAGCATGCATTATTTATATAGCATGTGCCTGATCTTCCAATCCCTGTGATTTTGATAGGTTTTGGTGCGTCTTTTTTATTTCTTGGATCCTTTTGGAATTAGCTGGATGCAGAGAAAATAGTGGTGAGTCTTGATCCCGATTGATGTAGAGTAAGCACCTAAACAACTTGACAAGACACTTTTGTGCATTGGATGAGAAACCATCAAACAAGGAGAACAGGGAAATGAACTAATTATGATCCGTATTTGCACCTTGATGTCCCAAGAATTCTCATATCCTTGTACACCAAGAAGGGGTACATGCATAACTAATTTTTGATTCATCTGAATGAGTTACCAAGCTAAGAGTAAATAAATGCATTCAGAAGCATTTGGCAGCAACTCTAAGAAGATGAAATCAGTCAAAATGATGACTAGTTCTACAGTCTCTCAGAAAAGAATACTTTAGAGATTGCATAGTTATAACCGGTTAGAATGGGCGTTGAATGGCGGAATCATCACCATCTCCATTCTGTGGAGCCAAAGGTAAACTTACAGTTCTCTGCCGTCAACTTTATGAACAAAGTTTGAAAAGATGAAATGTAATGGTCCAAGAAAGGCAAATGTATGGGCGCCATTGTGACTCATTAAGAAGCTGTCTGGTCTTTTCCAGTATCCTAACTAGTACTCCTCTTTCTCCTCTGAAAAAATTTCAGAGAATTAAGGCCTAAATATGGGCTATTTTGCTCGAAATGGCAATGAAATGATAACTTGCTGAAATGAATCTTATCCTTAACTTTCTGCAACTTTTAACCCAAAACTTGAATAGAAGGAGAAAAACTTTGCATTTACTTCATCAGGATGCCACTCAAATTTGGGTWCACTTGTTATCCATATATCTATAATTCTTCTTGAATTCACATGTTAGTTTGGCACTCCATTGATCAGTTATATACCCACTGGCTTTAAAGTTCTACTTTGCATGTCCATTGTCATGTAAGAACATTCATTTTCACATGTTGTTCTTATGAATTCTCGAACATTAGATTCATTAAACATGTGAGCAAAACACTGTATTTTTGTTTCTGCCATGTCTCTTCGTCCTCTTCTGAATGCATTTTGCAGGCACCAAGGCCATCCCTTATGATGCTGTTCTGGATTTGTCATTGTGCCATTCATTTGTTGCTGGACCGTAATAATGAACATGTATATCGAAATATAGTCACAATAACATTCAAGCTTCTATTCATCCCTAATCTTGATTTATACACTAAGGATGATTAATCCCAACACATCAAAACCAGCAGAAGCTAAAGATTCATGGGCTGTTAAAATCTGTCAGAGTTATACAGGTTTTATTACCCAGGRAAACTTTGTCTGCAGAATGTAAATGAAGAAAGGAAAGAAAGAGTTACACTTGTCCAAACCAAGGGGAGATTATTAATGGAAAGCGAAATAAATTTACTCAAGCAATGGATGAAAGGACCACAAATCTTGTGATCCCTTTTCGATGAGATGCCAACACAGGTGTAGTGGGACAAAGAAAACAAATACGAAATAGCGTTGCTGAGACCTATCTTTCTTCTAATTGGTTTGGTTATCTATCATGCCTACATCATAATTAGCACTTGATGGAAGTAATTAAGTACCAATATACTTCAACTTTGGAGATCTTTTGTGTTTTTGGGGGAATCCCACTTGAAAGTAGCAGATGCCCACTTCACCAACCTCCTGTTGTGTCCTAGTCTAGTATCAGCAATCTAGATGCTCACTTCTGAGTTAGCTGCAGATGTTACTGTTTACGACTCAAAATCTGTATATGAATCTCATTCTGTATACCTAATCAAAGGTTAAAAGGCCTACAGTGAGTTGATAACTCAACTAATTGAATACGTAACTCGTAATTTAAGGAATTTGAAGATGTTCCGGCTTCACACTTACAGAAGGAAGAACTGATGGGCTAGTGAAGTGTCTTTTAGTAGATATTTGGAAGGACAATAGTGGATCTCTTCCATTATTACGTCCTCACACCAGTGAAATATTAAATGGCAACGAATTCTGACAGTGATAACTGCACTGTAAAATGTTTTGTGAAAATGGACTTAGCAGTAGAACTGCAACATGGGCCTGGACCTTAAAAGAAAAGTTCATGGGGTGAGAGAGGCTCGAACTCTCGACCTCAGGATCACTCAGAAGCTATGAGACCTACGCGCTAGCCAACTGCGCCACCACCCCTTCGTACGGGTCTCCATTCAAAAACCAAAACAACATAAGGAATCAAGTGGCCCCGCCATGGCCCCAAATACAATCTTATGGGTGAGAGAGTTTCGGGACTGTTGAACGCTCAGAGTCACTCAGTAGGCTCTGAGCCGTACTACGCGCTTGCAAACTGCGGCCACCATCCCCACTGTACAATTTTGATCGTAGTCTATATCTAGCAATTTCCTCTCAGCCAGGTCAGTTTCCATCTTCTTAGCATGGTAAGTCCTTTTAGTATCTACACCCTACAAGGAGAGAAAGAACACACACTTTAATCACAATTGATCACTCCAACTTTTGATTGGATTCTAGCACTTGCTGTTCGCGAGGCCTCATGGCAGTATACTCACCTGATAAGATTAGTAAGTTGTGATCTTGCTTTCATTGGGTATATTCATCTCCTCCCATCCCACTCCGTCGCATAGGATTGGATCAGTCCAAATGAAGAGCTTCCTAAATAGCAGACATCAGTTTACGTGTTTGACAAGGACAAAATGATAGTCCTCTGTCATATATACGCCGAAAGCCCATTCAATCAATGGCCCCGCGACTCTGGAAGATTATTAAATTGTAACTCAATGTGTAGGAGATAATATTCTTATTTGGGCTTACGGGCACTCATTGACAGCCAAAAACTCTATAATGTAAATGTATAATATCTTTTTAATATCCAATTTTTGATAAGTTACTGATCATACAATACACATTTTTACATTGTAAGAATAATAATTGATATGTAATAATACGAAAGATAAATGTAATAGAGGAAGTCCAYTCAAAATAAATTACTAACCCAAGACCACCTAGAATTCGGAGAAGGGCCACGCTTGCCCAGCTACTCAGCACTCGTATAATAAAATGTTTTGACCTAATTTATTAATGTAATATATGCGTAAGATGAACGTACCTTTACGTATAGTAATGTGCAACTTGAACATGTCTTCGTGTATAATGATATCAAGGGGACTTTTATGTGTGTACAATTGATYTCATCCCAGCCAAGTCAAAGGGAGGATTCATCGTTACGTAGCTTTATGTGTAGTGATATTCGTCGAGCAAGGGAGTTTCAACTGTCATTAAAAACGTATCTTATTAACTATGATACACGTCTTTTACAAAGTTAGCCTTGTCTTTAAAAGAAATACTTTCAAAATTCGCCCTCAATTTCAATAAATTACTTCTYGGGCTTGATTGGAATAATAAAAATTTTCAATCAAGCTTGTCTAATTTTTAGGATTTTCGATGGTTTGGTACCAAAAGGATTTCTGTGTGACCTTTATGTAATTTAACAATAACCTTTTCTAAAAAGATTGACCATAAAAAATTATCATAGCCTTTTTTTCTGGTGAAATTGTAATCACTTTATAAATCAAAACTTTTTTTCATGGAAAGTGAAATGATCACAATGGGAAACTAAAAGCATAGAGTGAAGGACAAAAATGTCTATGCATTATTATATCATTAATTAAGAATTACATTGAAATACAACAATGTTTTCATAAATTTCTTAGTGTCAATGAATAATCCGAAGAATTTTGTTTTTTTTTTCTTTTTTTAGCCAAAGGGAGAAATAGGTGAATGTTTAAAAATATATTGCTAATGATAAAACTAATTAATTTGATGATAGTTAATTTCCATTGTAAAACGTTCTATATCTCACTAAACTTACACTCGATTCTTCTTTTGCTCATTAAATCATTAAAAAGTAACGAATTTATAAATGTTAAATTTAAGAAAGATCAAACTGAAACTCACTAAAAAATTAAGAAAAATTCTCAAATAATAATATGAAAATATAAAAAAACTACAGGCATGAAGGAAAACATCCTAATCCAAAATTGATCAAAATCTCAAATCCTATTTAATAAAATAGAAATAAATACAAAAATAACCAAAATGCATAAGAATGGATAAAAATTTAAAAGTCTAATTTGATGTCTTAAACGACCCCGATGCCCAAAAACTCTTTTACGTCAGGGCTTTACTTGTTTCACCATTTTCTTAAAAAAAAAAAAAATACATACCCATCATCAAATTTACACAATTTTCATTTTGCCCCTATTCGCTAATTGATCTTTAATGTATCGGATCATCCCTTCTATGTCACTCTTCTCGTGATGAAATGAAAAAGATAAAAACAATATCAAGCATTTTTTTATTTTTTATTTTTCCTCTTGTTTTAACTAGTCATGACGATAGTTAGAGATAATTTTTTTTTTTTTTTCCCTTGCACTAGAGGTGATTGTAATCAATATATAAGTTCTCTCTGGATCAAATCAGATGTCACTCTTAGAACAGAAGGGTTTTGGAGCCCAGAGGGCCTCCACTCCAGGCATATGAGGAATTAGGATGTCCCTTAGGCAGGAGCATTTAGAGCAAAATTGTTTTGGCCGTGCATCTCAATTCTCATGGTGGTCGACAATTTTTGCTGGCTTGGGTTTTTCATTGGTTCCCTTCAACCATTATTCCTCCTGCCTAAAAAGCCTTCACTTGTTTCCAGTTTCATTTGTATCTCCTTAAATATCTACTTCCAATTTAAGCATAATAAATCCGACAATTTCTGTTAACGGACAAAGATACCCTCTATCCTCCATCGATGTTTACTTATAAAAATGATAGTTTTCTGCTCATGCTATTACTTGGTTTAGAGAACTTCGAAGCCCTATAAACAATGAGACCCTTAATAGTATTTCAATCTCCCCTAACTCAAGCAAAAGGAAACACTATGAAATTCAATCCATAGAACTTTTCAATATCTTTCCAAAATTTCTCTGCTAAACAAACGCACGATAAAGGAAACAAAGATTTGGTCAAAAGGGAAGCCAAGCATTTGAGTGGACAACATCATTACCCTTGATTTGTGCTCAAATATCATTTTTTATTTCCTTTACAGTTTCCATATTTCCCATTGATAAGATTAATAGGAATTCAATCCGAATTGAGTTGACAGAATTTAATTTTTAATCAAGAAAGGACACGATCTTCTTTCGAGTGATACAAGTAAGAATCGAATACGAAGTCTCACTTTATTTTATAATTCGATTCTTACCCATAATACTACGTTAAAATCTAGACGTTTCGAGAGAAGTAGTAGTAGCTGACATGAAGAGACATCATGATGTAAAACCTAGTGGATCTTGCTCAATTTCTTGAGTGACCGTTATAATTGTTCAAGATAAGATAGTGTAGCCAAAAGAAAGATCCTAAATCCAAGAAGCCAAAGAACTTTTAGCTTGTATACAAATCACATTATTAGAAACTCCAACTTGCGGCAATTAATAAAGAGTTACGAGTACGATCTSTTTTTAAATAAGAGTTTGACGTATCAAAATAAAGAAAAATTATATTATCAATAAAAAAATATATTATTAGTCAATCATAAATTTAAATTCATATGATTTTTTATTTAATAAATACGAGAATTAAACGCTCGACTCAGTCGAATAAAGTTAGGTGTCCGTTCTCTTGGGATCATAAAATTGAAATACAAAGAAGTCATGAGTAGCAAAAGTGGGAATTTAGGAAGAACAATTAGAGGGCAATTTGCTTTATTCGTCAAGGCAACTCAACATCGGGCATGCAGAGAAAACGGACTCTATGTATACATATGCCTGCACAAAATATGCAGCCTTATTAAGAGACCATTTATTCACTGGTTGGTGCGTGGGACTCACACATCATGTGTTCATAGGAGAGGAGAGGTGATGAGGGTAGGCGACACCAATTGAAAGAGAGGATACCCAGAATTTTCTCTCATTTAGGGAAAAAAAAATGGATCGTTAGGCTATGTAAGGTCCCTCATTTGATGCTCATTAAACTTATACACTAATGAAGATGGTTCAATTCAAAGAGATATAGGTCATTTTTTATTTTATTATGATCGTGCATTTCACACTTAAAAGTGTAAATTATTTCCAAATAAAAAAATAAACGTTAAAATCTTAATAAATAGTTATATCATATTGTCTCGTATATTTGTTATTCAGTCAATAACTTGATGATTTATATATAAATTGACAAATAAATTTGCGGTTAATTCTTTAAGTCTCACTAGAATATATTAAAATTAGATATTATAAATTACGTCCACCAGCCAAGGAGCCATTTGCACGTAACTAATGCGGAGAGGGATGGAAATTTACCTCCTTCCCCCTCCCCCTCCTAATGGAAAGTAGATGAAATCCAGCTCATAGTTCTCAAAGAATGACACGACCCCACGTGGAGAGGACTGCCAGTTCACGGACTTGTACAGTTCCTCTTCTCATTTCATAAACATAATATAGAGGACCTTTAGCTGTCTTCTCGTCCCTAGTGCTGGCAACAAGAAAGATAATAATGTCCATTAGGGATGAGCATGGTATTCATCTTTTACCCTTAATCACCGGCTTAAGCCTACTCCTGCCCTGTTCCGCCCTCGTGCATGTGCACGCTGGCTAAGAACTTCTCTTCAAGATCATTCTCTTTAAAGGAAAGGGGTTTCCTAGCTCCCTCAATCGTCTGTCCTCAAAGACCAAAAAAGCTGTTCATTTTCTCATCTTTTTATATCTCAAACCAACAACGAAAAGAACAAGAAAGCTAACTTTACAACAATGAAATGACAAACGTGCGGTTCCAGAGAATGCAGACTTTTGAGTTGTGGGGGTTTGGAGAATTCTTCAAAGTCATATATGTATCGATTTTGGAGGTCTCAAAAGAATGTGGACACCATAATGGTCATGCATCCTGTATCAATATTCTTAATCATGTTTGACTGGTCATTTAATTATCTACAAATTAGACCAACTTTTCACTTTATGACAGCCGACCAGCAGAGAAGTTTTCTAATCTGATTGGTAAAATTTTATATAAAGAAATCCTAACTGTTCTATCACTGGGCTGTTAAGACAGTTGGCTTTGCAACATCCTATGATTGGACAAGCGTTTGAACGTGGGGTCATGTGGAATATTGGTTTGTTTAAGGTTTAGGATAGTAATTAATCCTGTTTTGACCCAGTTTTGAACTTCGTGCCACCACTTAGGCCTGCTTATATGTATATCCCACAATTTTGTTGCCCTGGTCAAATTTGGTTCATCTCTCTCCTCACTTTTTTCTTTTTGGCAAAGAAATTTTACTTGACTAGGATGCGAAATTATAGGATTTTGTAATAAATATAAATGTTATGTATACGAGATCAATAAATCATTAGATAATTCTAAAATTACTGAGTTATTTGACAAGATTTGAAGTTTGATGGAATCCAAAGATGAAAATCGTTTTACTCAACAAACTTTTGAGTGATAAGGAGAAATAGCATCCCCTTTTACTTCGATGAATGATGTATAAAACTTGATTGGGATTTGAAAAATCTTAAACGAAATGATCATGGAATTAGAGTGTCCATTGTTGATGCAAGTTGTGCATTCTGATATTGATCAGAGGGTCCACTTTGATCATCAAGTAGACCCTKTGAATAGAACAGATGTGAGATACAATGATCAATATGGGCAACGAACAAACTATATGTAACTGTACTGAATTATATATAATAACTCGAAATCACAACTAAGTCTTGCASTTAATTGGAAAAGAAAGAAGAAAAATAAGTAAAGATCGTTCATTTTAAGGCTTAACAGGTCAAGATCAGAGCCAAAACCAAAAGAAAACGAACAGAGAGACAACTAGAGAAGAGAGATTGATTGGTGGGAGGGAGGGTATATTAATGCAGAGACAGGAAGGACAGAGTCAAAGTGCTCTTACTCACGCAGCTGTCATTGGATATACAAAGCCACAACTTCTCTTCTCTTCCATTCTCAATTCTTGTGTACAGCAAATAAGAGTTTGCACCTGTCGGATCACTAACTTTTCTTCTCCTTTCTCTCTCTCTCTCTCTTTCTCTCCCTCATCCATCCACCAGCATCATCAAAACCCCTATTTTTTTTTGCCTTCTGCTTTTAGTTGAAAACATTGATACAACCCACATCAAATTCTTGCAACAACTGCAACTATATCAGTACTCCATTTTTCCTCTTCTCATGATCTTGATGGTGGAGGAAGAGGATCAAGACACCTCAGGAAGATAAGGGCTTTGCATGGGATCATTATAAGACTCGGTCTTGTGAGTGTTAGGTAACTAAGGATTTGGAGCATATGCGTAGAGGGAAAGAAGGGCTTTGATTGTTTAAATGCCATGGCTTATCAGCATTATCGATCACCATTTGGTGACACGACGTACACGAAAGTATTTGTAGGAGGACTAGCTTGGGAGACACCTACTGATGTAATGCGCAGATATTTTGAGCAGTTTGGAGAGATTCTTGAGGCCGTTATCATTACTGATAAGAACACCGGAAAGTCTAAAGGATATGGCTTTGTAAGTTTTTTCTTAATCATATACTCATAATTTTACACATACCAAATGATTGGTTTTATGCCTAGCTGAACAAGTTCTTAATTTACAGGTCACATTCCGCGATCCTGAATCCGCGAGGAGGGCTTGTGCTGATCCAAATCCCATGATCGATGGCAGAAGAGCAAACTGCAACATTGCCTCATTAGGACGGCCTCGTCCTTCACCACCTAGAGGTACATCAGATAGCTAAGATTGAAGAACGAAATTCATCTGGAGTCATGGTTCTGAATGCTTTCTTTTTCTCTGAATAGGGAGAACACAAGTTGGAAATCCATATCAAGGAAGTTCAATGGCGCAGGGTGCGTCATCATCATCTTCCTATAGTGGAGTACCAACACCATTGCCTCCCCCACCACCACCTGCTTATATCTATCCACCATATGGGTAAGTTGCTTTTTCCCCCTTGACTGCCATTGTTGCCAGTCCATATTACTGATAAGAATGGTCCATGTGGAAGTACTGCAGAAAGAAAAAGATGTAAATGGCAGGTGTGTTGACAGTGGTATGAAATTTTGCGGACATTTTCCTTATTCCTCTTCCACAAATAATTATTTAACACCATAATTAATCTGCTATAAATCACTTGAACCCAAAAAAAAAAAAAAAAATCATCTGTGAATTTTATTCAATGCAGTTGGTGTTGGCAGATCGATAATAAATAAATTGATAAGTGCCATGAGTTGTCATTTGCATATACGTGCAAACCTATTTCTAGATGACTAGATTTTATGATAATGATGTTTTAGACATATTGGACTACACCTAAGAATAGCAGTTAACCAATACATAATTGTTTCATATGACCTTAGATGTACTTTAAACATTAAAATTACACCAGCTGCTGTAAATTTACATTACATTATTATTAAATGCATTTTCAAATTAATCAATTTATTTTAGAAGAAATTGAGAAAGTCATTAAGAAATAATGCAAATGCCAGATTTCCTGAATGATATATATGGGTGAATTTTTTAACTAGTCAAAATATTATGGTGCTGGACAAGTCAAAAGTATTTAAGAAATTTATCGCCTAGTCTTTTTTGGATTGCATGTCTTTATTACTCGCTGCATATTTAATGACAACTGCAATGTCCTGAGATCCTCCTCCCGTCCCATTTCTCGGTACAATTTTTTTGTTTCTTTTTGGTACTATAAAACCATTTTACAGGTCATCAATGTGTCGATTATTTCACTGAGTTGGCAAAGATTGCAGGCTTTTAAAAGATTCTCCTTTTCTGGAATGTAGCACATCATATCTCATTTGCACCATTAGCTATTACCAATGCACATTTAAGTTCATATCTCATTTGCACCATTAGCTATTACCAATGCACATTTAAGTTCTTCAATCTTACAATGAAATCCAAGAAAAATATTGGGATGTTTCCGTAAGCTTAAAATAATTATCTTTAAGCTTAAAAACCTGTTATTCTGATACTTTCGAATTGCTATAGTGCTTGACGGGTTGATTTTGTTAAAAGAAACTTACATTATTGATMATCGGAATCATCGGTGAGGTACAAATGATAATATAACGTTTTCCTCATAAGAACATTGCGGTACTGGAGTCTCCATTTCTTCTGTTGGGGGTATCACATAGTTTATGTCCGGCTCTTCTCTTCAGCAAAAGCTCTCAGAAATCATAGTAAATACCGTGAGGGGTTGGTGTGAGTTTCTGAAGTTGTAGGACCGAAGACTGGTCTAGTAATAAAAAATGGCAACAGTATGTCTTTTTATTCCTTGCTAAGTTGGTGTGTACTGCTGATTATTGAGAGTCCAGTCCAAGCTCTATTTCTTTCTCTTTTTCTACCATTCTTCTGCAAGTGTAGTGCTGGTTTTGCTTAACAATTGTAATATTCTTCTGTTTTCAGGTATGCAACCTATCCACCTGATTATGCCTATCACCAAGTTAGTACTTCTCCAAAAACTGTCGTATTATATACACGAATGTGAAAGATATACGTATGAGTTTACTTATGATCGATTGTATAAAATAAGTTAACTTTCAACGTCTCTTAAACTAAAAGTTGTCTTTGATGCATGGTTCCTTTGCTTTTCGAGTTTTTGTAAGGAAAGAAAGCAAATGCATATGAGAACAATCTCAAAAACAATAAAAACCACAAGAAATAATGAGAGAAAATGTAACCCTATTTGAATGGGTTTTTGACAGGGCATTTACAACCCACAAATTCAGCAACCACAGTATTATCCTCAACTATATGCACCATCTTCTTCAGCCATGGGCTCTCCATATTTTTACGGATATTCCATGCAACCATCAAGGGGAGTATTTTCTCCGACCACAACAGCACAGCGTATCCAAGGGCCACCATATCTATACTACCCTACCCACCAGATGGAGGGTTCCTTCACCACCTATCCTCCAACTCCTCTTCCCTTATTACAACCAACGAGGCACCCGTTTGCCCCTTCCCCTGGTAAGTGCTTTTCTTTTAAATAATTATTTTCGTTCTCAAACGAAGATATGGACCTTTAATGTTTGTATGRTTGTTTGTTTATGGAAATAATCAGAAAAAACAGTGACGAACAAGATTTTGCACATGATAATAGTTAAAACTAAATTTGCCAATCATAATTACTCGTGATACGATATGTTCATGCATTTACATGTTCAATATACACATATAATTGCATGGATTACTGTAAACAATGGGGGGTCCACAAAAGAATTGTAACCATGTGAGAATAGCTGTCCAGTATATGCTGTGACATATCGTGGGTCAATGGAAAGTCATGCCAGTGAGGCATAAGAGTAAACTAACAGTGAGTACATGTGAATTTCATATCTAGAGGATGGATATGGTTCTGAAGTTGCAGGGCAACCAGTGGCCCTTAGTATATATATATCCATCTCTCTATAGGCCCACTATCCATGGCAAAAGATTACTCTTTCCCCTTCCTTCTGGTGAAGAAAAAATGTGAAARATTCAATTTTATTGGTTCAGTTAATTATAGGGTTTGTACTTTCCTCTTCTGTATGATACTTTAGGTAAAGAACAATTAGGATCAATTGAAACTTTAGTCTACTAAACCACGAGTTAAACCGTCCAATTAGTAGCTTAATGGCAATAGGGTTAAGGATGAAGGARCTTGAMCATCATGTGTAGTCTTAGTAGAGCAGGAAATTAAGCACCTGATAACGCGCAGATGTAGGGTTAGGTGAGCTTCGCTGCTAAAGTGGAAGGGGTGAAAAATCTGAGGAATTGTAGTTGCATGCACATGGAATAAGAAATTATTAAGACACAATACGAAGATTGTGGTCTTCCTAGGTTATGAAGCCTCCGTGTTAGGAAACGAGACTCCCAACATACCGTGTACAGCAATACGCCAGAGTAGTTGCGAGTTTCAATTCCCTACCATTTTTGATGCTCTGTGTTGATTGGTTTGCATTTTCTTTTTCCATTGTTACGGGACGACCAATTAGGATTTTCCAAATACATTTGGGTWSTGCAGAACTATTTATAAATATTTGAGGATTTTGACCAAAGTCTGAGTCACGAGTGGAAGTGAACTTTCATCCTAGACTAAGGTTAGGGGGTCAAATACCATCCCATAATATTTGTCGTGCTTTTCTCCTTTTGTCGCTTAGAGAGGTTTGGGYAAAGATGTTTGGTAGCAGTTAGTGTTAGGTGTTACCAATGTAGAGGTTAATATAGTGTGAATAGACGTAACAAGTGAATTAGAGCCTGACACTTAATCACCAGGATATAAATCTTTTTTGGAACGAGTTCACATATAAAATTTTGATGTGATTAGTTGGTCTTTGTGATTATAACTTATTAAACGTGAGTTCCTATAATTAGCTAAACCGAGTTGGGCTAGTGAAACTAAAATCCTGGAACTCATGAACACTAGAATGTGAACTCGACAATAGTTTGACCTCTCTTCTTTAAGAAAATAGTACAATTAGTTATGGGATAAAGAGGAATTAAGTTCAATATTCACCTGATAATTATAGTCCTTTCTTTTCAGTCTTTCCCCTTGAAGTAATATAGGTTATCCTAAACTTAAAGAAATATTATTTGATATCTAATACATAGTAAGTGTTTGCTAAATCTTCCGAGGTTTATATCTTTTATCATGCTTCTCTAAATGTACAAGGAAATCAGTGATAGTACAAGGAGCTTTTCAATTTAATGAACTTTTTGATAAAAACAAATAATCCACAGTGTTGGTGGAATAATAGCATCCGAACTGGGACAAAAAAACAATTATTGCAGCTAAATTATTCCCTCCATGGATTGTTGTTTCATGTATTATTTTATATTTTTTCTTTAGAGATATACGAGGAGGAACGAGAATTTAAATCGAATAAAACTTAAAATCCATGAAATAGTGCTTTGATCAAAGTATATTACATTTTTCATACGATTGCATGTATATTTGGATTCTAACAAGGTGAGTATGCTAATTTTGGCTGTGGTATTTGATTGCAGACTCACAAACTCCTCAGCAAACCTCGACGACAACAACAGAGGCAGAAGCCGGGGGGATCACTTCCGYAAGCCCGAAAGCCTAGGAAGCTCATCATCACAAAAACGTACATGGCAGCACTTCARGGGGCAAAAATTGTTGACTAATTTTCTCAATATTRTTGACAAGTTAYTGTGGTCAAAATCCTCAATAACTTTCCTTTTTCTAAACAATTSATAATTCTTTTAAGTCCATGCTTTTTAGCCATTGCTGGTTACTGCATCYACAGATCCCCAGATGTCTCATCAACCCAGCGATGGATCGATGTAAAGATGGACTAATCAAATTCAGGGTCATTTTACCCCTTTGAAAAGAAAAATAATTCTTTATTCAATTCCTTCCCCCGCCCGCCCCCCCCCCTTCGCAGCAGTTAATATCAATCTTTTGTTTCTCTTGTAGAGAGGGGAAGAGGAAACCCTCAAGGGAGAATCATGACAGTTCCTGTAACTCTCTGCTGATAAATTTCTCATTTTTCGTGGAAATTGGGAATTAACATCAATTTAAGTACTTCAAGTTTATCACAACGTAAATCTGATCACATAAGAGAAGGTCAGTATTGAGCATGCATGCAACGATCAAGCAGCTTGATAAAGAACCTTAATGAATCATGAATCTTTGACCTATACACTAGCTAGCATCAACGATGATATTGTAGTAACATGAAATCTGCACTGTAACATAATTAGGACATCTCCAATGACTCAGGCTGGGTTGTTATAATAGGTTTTACAGGGATTGGTTACTGAAAAGATCAAAGAACTACTTCTTGGAAATTATAAAACATCAGCGGTCTTCTTAATCCACTGTCTCTACCATTTAGAGCAATAATAGTATTAACCTAGGCCTATACTAGTTTCTAGCTAGGTTCGTGCACTAAAATTAATCCTCAAGAATGCTTGTGAGGAAAAAATAATAAAAGATTTCTATCCAATCCTAGATTCTAGCCATCCATTATATTTCCAGACAATCCTATGGTAGAGAAAWTGTAATTAGGAAGAGAAGCAAACTTCGAATTCAAATGGAKATATCTGAAAAAGACTCTTAAGGCGCAGAATTTCTATATGATGAGATGATATTCTTGAAGATTACCAAAATTGTGATTAAAAMCAAAACAACTAGTAAACAAAAAACCAGGGGCAGCCCTCTCMCACTGTMGTGCTGTATAGCTAAAAMAACTGGTTGACAAAACAACTAGTGTTAAACATGGCTGACCAATGCAAGTTGCATTGGAGCTTCAAAGTTTCTTCTATTTTGTAGAATCCAGACATTCCTTCCTTCTCTCCTTTCTGCCTTCCTAGGCACTACAATAAAGTCATATACGAGGAATATTAAGGAAGGAACATAAATGAAAGGTCCCACCTGCATTTGCTTCACTTCCATAAGAAGCAAATTAATAATCTCCCACCTGCAATGTAAACAAACACACGCACACACGTAAGGKTCAGTTTTACATATGTAGGAGGTTTTGCAGGATGTTAGAGTATGTTTGAATTCCACTGATGTAAAACTCATGCAAAATTTAGAATTCATGGGGTCATTGCTGTTAAGGTGTTTGCTTTTTTTGTTCTTTTACCAAACCAAGATGAAGTGGACAAACAGCAGTAATTAACTGCACGACTATCCCCTCAATGAGGGTTGTTTTCAATCCACCAATGTATCTCCTCTCGCCACCGCCCTTCCTATCTCGTTTTCCTCTCAATTTCCTTGTTACCATGACCAACATTCAACCAAGGTTACGACCTCGTAGTATAAGAACGCCTTGAATATTCAAAGACTACAACATGGAGGACTTGAACGTTTCATTCAGCTCTAGTTCCTTTTTCATGATGGGCTCTTCTTCTTCAACTGGTCATAGAAACATCAAGCCCTTCAATTTCTTTCCAGACAAAGATCAAGATTCTCTTGAATCATGTCCGAGCTTGGATCTTGATCGTGCTAGTTCTTGTGATGAGGAAAAAGATGATGTTACAGTTGCCTTACATATTGGTCTTCCGAGTTCCTCCAATGGTTCCCTGACGTCAAATGATCATGACAAAAAAGTACCAAATATGGCMGGCATAACAGCTAACCCATATTGGGTACCAACTCGTGCACAAATTCTTGTTGGTTTCACCCATTTTTCTTGTCARATTTGCAACAAAACTTTCAACCGGTACAATAATCTCCAGGTGCGAGAAATATCATCCTCCTAACCATTTCTTTTAACTCCAAAAAGAAACAAAAAAACCCAGTAATTTTGAGTTATTTCATTCATGTATTGATTAGGGTTTTCCATTACAATGTTTTGGTTATCGTTTTAGATGCACATGTGGGGTCATGGATCGCAGTTTCGGAAGGGACCTGAATCTCTGAAGGGAACACAACCAAGAGCCATGTCCGGCATCCCATGTTACTGTTGTGAAGAAGGCTGCAAGAACAATATTAGTCACCCCAGAGCAAGGCCTCTCAAAGATTTTCGTACACTGCAAACACATTACAAGAGAAAACATGGGACCAAACGCTTTTCATGTCGCAAGTGCGGGAAGTGCTTGGCTGTGAAAGGAGATTGGCGCACCCATGAGAAGAATTGTGGCAAACGTTGGCACTGCATGTGTGGTTCTGACTTCAAGCACAAAAGGTCACTGAAAGATCATATCTCTTCTTTTGGTTCTGGTCATGGCCCTTCTCCTCCTTCAATTGATGAAATTCATGAATTACATGAAAGCAGCATAACACATTCCCTTTTCATTTGAAGCTACCAACTCCATCATTAGAAGTGGCCTTAGAGATCTTATTCTTGGTTTCTTTATTTGAWAGAATTAAAGTATCTTGCTTTGGGTGTAGTTAATTTGAATTAACATATGTATATGTTCATTGTCTGGATTCAGAATCCGAAAGTTCACGTTACTGATATCCGCGGCAGTAAGAATCTCATTTTGATCCCTGTACTTATAATTTTATCTTAATTCGGTCCTTCGAGAAAACATACTGTACATGCATTAAGAAATTCAATGAAGGAACTGCAGTGGAGAGAAGAGCATTTCATTCAAATATGGGAGAATAAGAACCAAGCCCAAAATAATTTGGGTTGGCGAGGAGCTAGATTATTGGGCTGCCTCTCTGGCAATTTCTTGTGGTTGAGTCCAGGGGTCTTCGCTGAAGTCAGCCCAAAACATTATCTGTTGATTCAACCTTTTTCCGGTTTTTAGCTTTTTCCGGTTTTATTTTATCTCTTTAAAGCATTGGTAGAAATTCTTAAAATTAGATATATTTTTATGAAGATTTTTTATTGTAAATATGAAACGACGCTACTTTAATACTGTTACTTGAACTCGATACCTGCACAAATTTGATCAACAAGAAAAGGAATTACTCCAATAACCTCAAATTCAAGTATTAGAACACACGTAAAGATATATTTTGTGTACTACTCTTGATTCCACTTATTCTTTTATGATAAATCTCAATTAAATTAATTCTAATTTAATTTAATCAACTCATCTGACCCAAAATGCCTTTTTATTTAATCTGCAAGGCAATGCATAATTACAAGAGATTTGTCAGATTACCTTTTCCAACACTATCTATAGCAGTACTCTAGAGAGGCAATCAATCTTGAGGTCAAATTTAATATCAGAGACGCCCTCCATCATTATCTCCCAGCAATCATTTTCCTTTTTATTTTATTATGACTCTTGATTTTTCTTTTTTTTTTTTTTTGTTTCCATAAATATGTCACCATCTTTTCAACAAGATGTTACATCAAATTCGAAATAATAGTAATAAAAAACGACATTGTATATGTGCCAAATCTTCATATTGAGACAAAAGAACAAGATTAATGATGAAAAAAGAGTTAAGAGAGAAGACAATTAATTAACACTATAATAAAGTGCAATCGTTTCTCTGCATCAAAGGCGGTCATTAGCGATAGAGATAAAACAGTGTTGTTCCCAAGATGGCAGATGGTGATTTCAGAATAAAAGGAAATTTGGTCCAATGTGCTTCGTCAGTAACGATATGTTTTACTCAGAGAAAGACAATTTTTTAATTTTTTTGTTCGAAAAAAGAGGGGTCATGAAGTTCCAAAAGAAAGGCATCCAAGAGGAGCACAAACAGCTGACAGGATCATGAAAGCATGTCCAGATATGGGTGTTGATAAATATTCTAATGTTTGGTTCGGATTAATGGAAAGGAAATGAAATCAGAGYAAGCTGGCTAAGGTTGGAATTTGAAATTTAATTTTTCAGGCCTAAATTCACTCAAACCACAAATCGGTATTGAAGATAGTATAATCTACGCTACTTAGCCCTGCACCCAACAGAAGATTATAGCTTAAACCTCCTTGGAAGCAGGTAACTTAAGAAAGACAAGATGGTTCTATATTCATTCTTGTCTTTTTCGGATCTTTTGCAGTRATATATTCAAGCTTTGCTGCTGAAACAGCTGAATTCATAGTRTGGAAACAAACATGGCTCCCATAGAACAAGAATCGAATCCCCSTCCCCATGCAATTTGCATCCCGTTTCCAGCRCAAGGCCATATAAATCCTATGACCAAATTGGCCAAATATCTCCATTACAAAGGCTTCCATATCACTTTTGTACACACAGAGTACAATTACAGAAGATTACTCAATGCTGGTGGACTTGAATCCCTCCAGGCTCTGCCCTCTTTTCGATTCGAAACCATTCCTGATGGACTCCCACCATCTGATGCCAATGCTACTCAGGATGTCCCATCTCTGTGTGATTTCACCAGCAAGAATTGTCTGGCTCCTTTCAGGGAACTTGTTGCTAGACTTAATGAGAGTTCTGATGTCCCTSCTGTCACTTGCATAGTTTCTGATGGTATTATGAGCTTCACTCTCAAGGTTGCTYAAGAACTTGGCATCCCTGATGTTTTTTTCTGGACTAACGGTGCTGCTGGTGTCATGGCTTACCACCATTACAGTCAGCTTGTTGAAAAGGGATATACACCACTCAAAGGTATACAATGACATTTTCACATTTTTGGATAAATTTGATCTCCATTCGGTATTTTGTATTGGTAATGGTAATTATGATCCTTTTCCCGGAGTGCAGATTCGAGCTGTCTAACAAACGAGTATTTAGATACTGTCATAGACTGGATACCAGGCATGAGAGGCATACGTTTGAAGGAATTGCCAAGTTTTATTAGGACCACTGATCCTAATGATATCATGTTGAATTTTGCAATAAATCAAGTGGAGAAAGTTCATGAAGCCGCCGCGCTCATATTGAACACTTTTGATGCATTGGAGGCTGAAATCTTGAGTGAACTTTCAGCTATCGTTCCTGCACTCTACACAATTGGACCTCTTCATCTCCTCGAGGATCGGATTCCAGACGAAGGGCTCAAATCTGTGAAATCAAATCTCTGGAAAGAAGATCGTGGCTGTATTGAGTGGCTCGACACGAAAGAGCCTAATTCAGTTCTTTATGTGAATTTCGGTAGTGTCACAGTTATGACACCTGAACAACAAAGAGAATTTGCTTGGGGACTTGCTAATAGCAAAAGGACTTTCTTATGGATAATTCGGCCTGATTTAGTCGTCGGTGAATCTGCAGTCCTTCCTCCTGAATTTGTTCTAGAGACAAAAGAAAGAGGTCTATTAGCAAGCTGGTGCCCTCAAGAAGAAGTTTTGAAGCATCCATCAGTTGGAGGGTTCTTGACACACTGTGGATGGAACTCCACTTTCGAAAGTATATCTGCTGGCGTGCCAATGATCTGRTGGCCATTCTTTGCTGAGCAACAAACCAATTCCTGGTACTGTAGCAATCATTTGGGCGTTGGCATGGAGACAAGTAGTGATCTCAAGAAGGATGAAGTTGAGAAATTTGTAAACGAATTGATGGTTGGAGAGAAAGGTCAGAAGATGAAAGAGAAGGCAGCAGAACTGAAGAAGTCAGCAGAAGAGGCCATTACAGACCCATATGGATCATCTTACAAGAACCTGGAGAAATTGATCAGTAATGTGTTGTTGTCCAAGAAGACAAACTAGGTCGGCTTTGTTGTTTGAAAATGTTCTGGCTCTTGATCTTTAGCAATTATCCCCATTCAACTGTACTATGGAGATACGATCTCCTTCTCTCGGAAAAGGGAAAAAAAAAAAAGATAAATAAATAAAAGAACGTAATTGTGTGAAGTTCCTTTATTTGACTACTACAATGTCATAGTCTGGAATCAGTATTCAAGTATCACAAGCCAAGATTTCTAGTCCTAAAGATTTTGCTTTCCTCTTGCAAACTCCCATACGCTTCTAACCTGATGCCCACTTGCGATGAGTTGATAGTCAAAATGATCGGCTAATATTGATTCAAAACTAGAAAGACCAGATCCCCGACCAGGTATAAACCAAGTCCCTGTGGAGTTCAGACCCAGAATAAAAGCAGACAAAAAAAATCAACGAGCATCATATTACCTCCTTTCTATGTTAAAACAAAATATAAAACTAATTAAACAACCAAAAAGAGATCGCAATAGAGACTGATCATTTGTGGATTATATGAACAAGAACCTTATACCAGTCAAGAATGTGCAKTCTGAATAACCTAAGTTTTTCATAGGATGATATATGAATGTATAAATATTTTCCCATTATAGATACTTTCTATTAGTAAAACGCCATAATTAATTAAAAACACAATATGACATTTTATTATCGGCTCTCTTCAAACTGGATGACATTTTTATCTCCAAATCCCTGGAAAGTATACGATGGTTATCTTGAATACCTTGATGTCGAAAAGTCTTGCTCAATTCAGTACAAATATTTTAGTAGTTCTGCCCACATGACCGAGCAAAATTTTTTGGGTTAATAAGAGCAGATCCATACATTAGGGGTCTCAGTCCTTCCAAGTGATCAGGTGAACATGAGAATGTAGGCAGGACTTAAAAAGTAGTACGATTCTCAATCACGAAGCCATAGGAGAACTTTTACACACCCTGGTAGATGATATGTTGGCCTGCGGTCCTTGAGCGAACAACTCAATTTCGGGGTCAGAAGGAGCAAAATTGGAATTTGGAACTCTTATCAGAGAGTTGAAGCTTGGAGGAAAAGGGAAGAAGAAATAAGAAAATCTTTGAATTGGAAAAAGTTAGCGGGTGGATGCTTGTTTAACTACACCTGGTTCATCTCATGTTCATATCAAAGGCAAAGGAAAAGTAGTACGCTTAAATTTTTGAGTTTGAAGTTTTTTGTATTTCTTGATAGATAAAATTACATATGCAATAAAGTTTCGCTTATGTAAGTATACACGATCCACAAGTAATATAGAGTGATTAAAAGTATACGTCAATACTGCAGGTGGGCTATAGTAATGACTTCTGAGTAGACGCTATAGGAAAGATTTAGCTACTACGCCAATATTATAAGCAGGCTATAGCAGTGACTTCTTCTTTTTTTCTCTTTTCTCTCTCCTGCGTTCTTGCTCCTGATTTCTCAATTTCGGAATGAATTCTGCCCTCTATTTTCTCTCCTTTTTGTCTCCCAAAGCTTCTTTTGGAAGTTTAGTAAAAAAATGTCTTAAGCACTTTTTTGCTTTTAACTTTTTGCTTTTTGCTTTTTAAAGTTCAAATTTAACTTTCTCATTTTTTTTAATAATGACTTCTCTTTTCTTTCTTGAGAATAAAATATTTCTTTTTGCTCGTGATATTCAATGCTGCAACATTTGTTGCAACATTGAATGAATCTTTACTTGTTCATCAAGTGACCTTCTATTTTGTTTATAAAATCATTTTTTCTACAAAATAGAGTATTTTATCTTAGGAAATGCACATGAATTTTATAATTTTATATTATTATACAATTAAAGTCACTTGATCGATTTTAAGTAATATTCAAGACAAAATAATATGAAGTCGCATTTCATCATATTAAAAAAAGTGAAAACACGTATATAATCTCTAATAGAATCAATAATTTTTCACTCACATTACATCTCTACCCATATTTATTAGCTAAAGCCTATTCAGGGCTTCACAACTCGTCTCAGACACAAAAGATAAATAGATGAATAGACTATACCAGTGGACTGCACTAGTAATTCAAGAAATTATATTTCTCCAGCTTTGAAATCCGCTTTTGCACTAGTTTAGAAGAGAGTCGTAGGGATTCTCTCGTCACGATTCTTTACTAGAGAATAAGGAGGGAAAAAGATAACGAAAGAAAGAAATCAATTTCCATACAAAATCAGTGAACTTTTGGCATTTTGTCCAGAAAAATATAAAATTCTGAATTCTGAATGTGAAGGACCTGTCTGACAACGATATGCACTATGAAGATGATTCAATGGTATGGTAGCTGAAATCCTGGTTTGAGGTCCAATCTGAGAGTGTTTTGAAGGAATAACATTCGAAAATGGCTGATGCACATCAGGAGCCTAGGCCTCATGCTGTCTTGGTTCCAGTCCCATTCCAAGGGCATATAAATCCCTTCTTTACTCTTGCCAAGCTTCTCCACCAGAAAGCTTTCCACATCACTTTTGTCAAAACTGAGTTCAACCACCCTCGTTTGCTGCAATCCCGTGGTGCTCCTGACCTTGAGGGCCTACCCACATTCCAATTTACTGCTATTCCTGACGGCATACCACCTTCTGATGAGGATGCAACCCAAGACCCTTGGGCTGTGGCGGCTGCCATTAGTTCAAACAACTTCTTAGCTCCTTTTAGAGATTTGATCCTTAGAATCAACAACTCAGTCTCATCAAATGTTCCTCCAGTGACTTGTGTTGTCTCAGATTCCTTTGTGAATTTCTGAAGATCTTAGGATACCAAATGTTCTTTTTTGGACCCCCAGTGCTTGTGGTGTTCTGATCTATGCTTATTTACACAAGGTGATTGAAAATGGTCTTGCGCCACTGAAAGGTATACACAGAATCATTTCCGAGTTCATTGAATGATTAATTAATGCTTCCTCACTGTCCAGTAAGCCAAAGGCTAAGCAATGTGGCGCCAGCTCCTATCTAATTTGACTATTAATTTCAGATGAGAGTTGTTTAACAAATSGGTATTTGGACACTGTTATCAATTGGATTCCGCGAATGGAAGGTATAAGATTAAAGGATTTTCCAACTTCCATTCGTACTGCGGACCCAAATGAAGTGGTGATGAATTTGCGTATTGATGCAGTTGAGAAAACAAAAAAGAGCTTCTGCAGTATTGTTGAATACATTTGATGATTTGGAGTCTGGAGTCATCAAAGAACTTTCATTAATGTTTCCAACAGTGTTAACGGCAGGCCCCTTCCAGCTACTAGAAAATCAAGTCCAAAATAGCAAACTGGATTCAATAGGAACAAATCTTTGGAAAAATGATGCAAGATGTCTTGGATGGCTGGACTTAAAACCAACTAATTCTGTTCTTTTGGTAAGTTTCGGAACCATAGCTCACTTGACAGCCCAGCAGTTGATAGAATCTGCTTGGGGCCTTGCCAACAGTAAGCACAATTTCTTGTGGGTCATTAGATCTGATTTAGTTGTCGGCAGCACTTCAATTTTACCTCCTGACTTTCAAGCTGAGGTAAAAGATAGGGCATTACTAACAAGTTGGTGTCCACAAGAAGGGGTTCTAAAACACCCTGCAATTGGAGGGTTCTTGACACATTGTGGGTGGAACTCTATGCTAGAAAGCATTTGTTCAGGAGTCCCAATGTTGTGCTGGCCAGCATATTCCGAGCAATCAACAAATGCCTGGTTCTGTTGTAACCATTGGGGCGCCGGCTTGGAGATTGACATGGATGTTAAAAGGGATAAAGTTGATATGCTGGTGAGAGAACTTATGAGCGGACAGAAGGGCAAAGAAATGAAGGAGAAAGCCATGGAATGGAAGAAGAAAGCAGAGAAGGCTTGCAGTTCAACAGGTTCATCTTCGARTAATTTCGAACACTTAGTGAAGCTGCTCATTTCCAGAGGTTGATGATACCTGGTGTTAATCCCATTTGAGCTATTTTTCGAGTAGAGCTTTTCTTTGCTGCACACATACTAACTCTTGAATTGCTTTTCTGCTCACTCTCACTTGCTACCACCGATTGGCTAATTAAGGAGCATGGTCTGGCTTCTTTTCAAGAATTTAAAGCATCTACTTCATCTTTGTACTCCAAACTGCTATGCATATTGTTGAAAAAATGAATTACGGTTGAAAGGAGGAGTCAGGCTTCTTATCATCCTGCGTTTTCCTCCATTATCTCATAATTTTCTCAACCACCTTGAAGAATCCACAGAGCCAAGGGGAGTTCATTTCTTTTCTTGCCTATAAATAAATGAGGCAGTAGCCTCACTGCCAAAACCCACACAGATAGCAAAAAACCTGTAACCTTATGCATTCAGTTTTCAAAATTTCCGCAACCTTTCTATGAAAAACATTAAGCTCTATTGATTATAGCAGCAAATCCTAAAGTGTATAGGAAATATGATAATTCGTCTTTCCAAAATATAGTAGAAGTGTCAAACATAGAAAGATTTCAGAATTTCTATCGGGGAACTTAGATTATATATTTTGGCATAATTTAAAATAAATATTTTCTCTTCGATGAACTTCATTTTACAAATATGTAAAAAGAAAAAATTGTTATTTTTCTTGCATGAAAAGTTGCTTATGAATCTACTAACACTCATAGAGCTTGAGAGTATAAAACTGTATATATTTATGTATAAGAATTTATATTATTTATGGCTTTTGTTTGACGATTTCTACATATTAATTGAATAATGCTACAAGTAAGTTTATAAAAAAAATTGGAGATGTGTTTAAAGAAATTAAAAACATATGATAGGAAGGAATATTCTATAACAGTGTATAGTCACTAAAATTTAACATACCATAAGATGTATAACATCAAAGCTGGGAATTCAGTCTAGTCGCAGTGTATCACAAAAAATAACTTATTAAATAATAGCTAAGGGACACGTCTTTAGATGAAGAATTTCAAATTGTTATTGATGATTAAATTACCTCAGTGTAAAAGATTTTAAAAAATCCTCTTAAACATAAAATGATCATCACGGTCTTTGTATGTCGAGGAAGAAAAAGAGAAGATAAAAAGATATGAAATATTAGTGTGTTCAAGACAAAAATGCTAGTGATAAAAAAAATATATCATCTGTTGCTGTCCAAACCCAAATGCGAGGAATATGAAACTTATCTACTCGGAAATCAAGAATGCAAACTATCAAGATCGCAATTTCTCCATGAAAGTGAACCTCAAAACCCCGTCAAAATAAATGAGAAACTTTTATATTGTAATACTTGTAAAGAAGCCTAAGTCCGACATGCCTCGAAAGTTTGCCCTGGAATAGCCTCACTCTGTTCTACATATGAACTTAATGAAGGGCAATTCAGTTGCCTATGATAAACATAAATCAAATATTGGTGGCAGATCCGAGGGGAGGTACGATATTGGTGCTTCGCGTCATGTTTTGCTACTGGTTGCTGATATTATTTTAGGTCCTATTCTAAAGTTGAGGAAAGAAAGTATTATCGATAAAGATTCGATTTCACTATGATTGCTGATACTAGTGAGCGTGAAATTAAAGTACCTTTAAAAAAAATTTATCGTCTTTAATGGATATCTGCGCATATGAGAAATAACCTTTTTTTGAGGTTATTTTCTCACAAAAAATGGATTTACTCAACACTATATAAAGTGAATTTTTATACATTCACTAGAACAATAGTTTTTGTTGGGGAATGCATATGTCCCCGGGAAATAGTTTAAACGGAATAGATTTTCTCCCTTTTGCTTACATATATGGTTCGTTAAACACTTGGCATGGAGATTGTCACGTTAATAACATGTATAATTAACTAATATGAGTAGGTTAAGATTTCATGTTTCAAAACTCTTCTTTGCCATGACTTAAAAACATGTTATTTTTCAGTCGCGTTGAACCAGGTTAGACTTAAATTCATTCTGATATTTGGCATAATTGAGGGTGCTTGACAATAAATTGAAAAATATTAAATTTATGATGGGAAAGAGGAAATTTCGAATATCCTATTCTATAATGTCTTTCTAATTATTAAAATATATATTAAGAAAACATTTAATGATTTGCAGGAGGCCCACATTTTAATTTGGAATATATAGACACTATTAATTGTTTCCTATTCAAAAGATGGGAAAGAGGAAATTTCGAATATCCTATTCTAAAATTGATATATAAACCTTCAAATCATATGATTCCCAAAGTAAATCATACCAGAAATTGGCTTCAAAAGGTGAATAGAAGTCACTGCACTTTTGAAGAAACCACTGGCCCCCATTAATTTTAAATATCTTTGACAAACGAAATGCTGATACATAGACAGGATGAGACGGTTCGATTGGTGAAAATCAAGGAAACAATTTGACGAATGAAATGGAATCACATCACTCGTGGATGAACTTTGACCAATCAAATCTTCTTTTCATGTCTATAAACAGGGGGTTAGAGTAAAGTCTAACGGGAAGAGACACAACATCACAATTGTAAAGAGTTTTAAAGAAATATTTATTTTTTTTCTCTCTAAATCTCTAAAGCTTCTTTTCTTTACCACATATTTTTTATTTTATTTTAATATTTTACAAATGAAAAATTTTATGTATATAATTTTTTATATTTGTAATGAATATGATCAGTAGCTAATTTCATAAATTGCATAAATGAAAAGCAATTACATAAATCTTCATTCTTATGTTCTTCTCAATTGGGCAACTTCCCATTAATGATCGCCTGCAGTAGCGGAGCCGTATGAGAACCAGGCATGGCCATTAAAAATATATATTTTTATCACCTTAAAATTAAATTTTTGACTACGTCACTCGCCCTCGAAAAAGCCACGAGCAGCGTTGTTTCCAAGACGGCAGATGGTGATGGCAAATTTCTGAAGTCGGAAATGTCAATGTGTTAGGTTCAGCTCCGAATCTGAGTGATCATCTCCTTCATCTTCTCCAGCATAGACAATTATATTATGGTGTTTAGGTTCAATCTTCCATCTCGACATTTTCATTTTTTCCTTTAACTTGTAGTAGTTTTCCGTTATATATGTTGGAAAGTCTCAGTTTCAGCTAAGTTTCATGTGTCATTTAAATGATAATTAGCTATACTAATCACTATTGCAAAGGTTGTATTGAATCGAATGTGAATGTGTCTATTGAACAAGGAATTTATCTTTTTAAATAGGTAAACTTTCTYTTCAAAATATGAATCAGTAAAACTAAAAGACATAATCTAACGATTATATCTTTCGCTAAGTGACTTTTAAAATATTATATATATAGACCTCTTACAGAATTGGAAAATGTGACCTTCATTCTTGTCTTTTTCGGATCTTTTGCAGTTATAAATTCAAGCTTTGCTGCTGAAACAGCTGCATTCGTAGTCTGGAAATAAACATGGTTTCCATAGAACAAGAATCGAATCCCCCTCCTCATGCAATTTGCATCCCGTTTCCAGCTCAAGGCCATATAAATCCTATGACCAAATTGGCCAAATATCTCCATTACAAAGGCTTCCATATCACTTTTGTACGCACAGAATACAATGACAGAAGATTACTCAATGCTGGTGGACTTGAATCCCTCCAAGCTCTGCCCTGTTTCCGGTTCGAAACCGTTCCTGATGGACTTCCACCATCTGATGCCAATGCTACTCAGGATGCCCTGTCTCTGTGTGATTCCACCACAAAGAATTTTCTTGCTCCTTTCAGGGAACTTGTTGCTAGACTTAATGAAAGTTCTGATGTCCCTCCGATCACTTGCATTGTCTCTGATGGTATTGTGAGCTTCACTCTCAAGGTTGCTGAAGAACTTGGCATCCCTGATGTTTTTTTCTGGACTAACGGTGCTGCTGGTGTCATGGCTTTCCTCCATTACCGTCAGCTTGTTGAAAAGGGATATACACCATTCAAAGGTACACAATGACATTTTCACATTTTTGGATAAATTTCATCTCCATTCGGTATATTGTATTGGTAATGGTATTAATGATCCTTTTCCCGGAGTGCAGATTCGAGCTATCTAACAACCGGGTATTTAGATACTGTCATAGACTGGATACCAGGCATGAGAGGTATACGTTTGGAAGAATTGCTAAGTTTTATTAGGACCACTGATCCCAATGATATCATGTTGAACTTTGCAATAAATCAAGTGGAGAAAGTTCATGAAGKCGCAGCGCTCATATTAAACACTTTTGATGCATTGGAGGCTGAAATCTTGAGTGAACTTTCAGCTATCGTTCCTGCGCTCTACCCCATTGGACRTCTTCATCTCCTCGAGGATCGGATTCCAGACGAAGGGCTCAAATCTGTGAAATCAAATCTTTGGAAAGAAGATCTTGGCTGTATTAAGTGGTTCGACACGAAAGAGCCTAATTCAGTTCTTTATGTCAATTTCGGTAGTGTCACAGTTATGACACCTGAGCAACAAAGACTATA
>MEJB01000017.1:3666201-3717585 GCA_001752375.1 Rhazya stricta
AAATTCGATTTAAGTCAGTGGTAAATTCTACAATCTTCCACTTGTTTTTGTGGGCTGGAGATTGTTAATGAGAATTCTTTTCACATGAATTCTACCAATTCTTTGCATAGTTTTTTTGTGTTACAGGAGGGTTTCTTTGAATACTGCGGGTGGAATTCAATACTGAAACTATTTACTGTGCTGGCAAGTGCATATAATATGTGTGTTTGTGTTAGGGCCGAGCAACGACGAACTGCTGGTTTTGCTGCAAAACCATTGGGGGATTGGTTTGAGATAGACCAGCAGGTTGAGAGGAAAACGTAGATCTTGCAATTGGGAATTGATGGTTGGGAAAAGGAAAAAGAGATGAAAAGAAGGCATGGCTTGGAAAAATCCAGCGAAGATGCTTGTTCAAATGCGCTCTTAGTAGGAATTTCCAGCAGAGGACAACGTTTACTCTTATCCAAAGTTCAAGCAGAGGTTGAAGTTTTCGCCACAGCGATGGAGCTATATCTATTATATAAATTAGATCAATTAAGAATAGGCATCTTCATCAAGGTTAATTGAAAAGTTGAATGACCAAATATGGATAAATAAATAAATAAAGTTTAAATTGAGAACTAGACAGTAGCAATTATCATGTGCCGATAAGCATTCTTCTAGATTCTTCCCCTTGGAGCAGAATTAAATCCGTGGGTGCCAATAGGCATGTATAAATTCACTAATACTGAAGCACTTCCTAAACTACGATCTTGACCAAAGAGGCTAAATTTTGAAAGACGAAATGGAGAAGACTATGCAAAACACGAAACCTCATGCTGTCATMGTCCCGAACCCAGCCCAAGGCCATGTCTTCCCGATGCTCAAAATAGCAAAGCTGCTCTATGCCAGAGGCTTTCACATAACCTTTGTCAACACAGAATATAACCAACGCTGGTTCCTCCGTTCTCATGGCCCTTCAGTCCTCGATGGCCTGCCTTCTTTCCGTTTCGCCGCTATTCCTGATGGCCTTCCGCTGGTGGACGGTGAGACTACACAAGATGCGTGGCTGCTCTGTGAATCAATTCCCAAGAACTGCTTGGCACCCTTTAGAGCATTGCTTAAACAGCTGAATTCATCCTCCGATGTCCCTCCCGTCACCTGCATAGTTTCTGATGGGGTCATGAGCTTCACTTTGACAGCTGCTGAAGAGCTGGGCGTTCCTAATGTACTTTTCTGGACGCCTAGCGCTTGTGGATTCTTGAGCTATGCTTACTATCGTCAGCTTGTTCAGAAAGGTTTCACTCCCTTTAAAGGTATCAAGATTTAACCTTTATTTGTTTTTTCATTTCCAATCAGACTTTATACTATTCAACTTCTCTTTTGTTTACTCAGATCTCASTAAGGGATCTTGGTTGAGATTGATTTGTTTCTCCAAATCCCCAACTCCAATCTCAGTTGTTTCTTTTGCCAAATCTGRAATTAAATCCACTTGTRTGATAAATTTGAGATTCAACTATGCTGTTGATGGATTTTGACTTTCATTTTCTTCCTATGGTCTGTGGTCTTTGACTAGTACAAGTTTTTGAATGCAGATGAGAGTGATTTAACAAATGGGTATCTAGACACTATTGTAGACTGGATTCCAGGAGTGGAAGGCATAAGCTTGAAGTATCTCCCTACTTTTATTCGAACCACTAACCCGAAAGACATTATGCTCAATTTTGCAATCAATGAGGCCGAGAATTCAAAGAGAGCATCTGCAATAATTTTGAACACAATTCATGTATTAGAAAGCGAGGTTTTGGATGCACTTTCTGCGATATTTCCTCCAATATGTCCCATTGGTCCCCTTCATCTCCTTGAAAAGCAAATCCCAGAGCTTGAGGAACTGAAAGCAATCCAATTGAGCTTGTGGAAAGCAGAATCAAGTTGTCTTGAATGGCTGGATACAAAAGAGCCTAATTCAGTTATTTATGTGAATTTTGGTAGTGTGGCTCGAATGACATCCCAGCAGCTGATAGAATTTGCTTGGGGATTAGCTYATTGCAATCAGAATTTCTTGTGGTCAATGAGACCTGATCTTGTAATTGGAGATTCTGCAATTCTTCCTGCAGAGTTTGAGGCTGAAACAAAAGAAAGAGGTTGCATTTCAAATTGGTGTCCCCAAGAAAAGATTCTCAGGCATCCATCAATTGGGGGATTTCTAACACATTGRGGGTGGAATTCAATTCTTGAAAGCATCGGCGGAGGTGTCCCGATGATTTGCTGGCCGGCTTTTGCAGAGCAACCCACAAACTGTTGGTTCTCTTGCAACAAATGGGGCATTGGCATGGAAATAGAAGATGTTAACAGAGGTGAAGTAGAGAAACTTGTGAGAGAGTTGATGACTGGAGAGAAGGGGAAGGAGATGAAGAAAAGAGCCATGGAATGGAAGAGGCTGGCTGAAGAGGCAACCAGTCCTAATGGATCGTCATACAAGAATTTCTACGGGAAAATAGTTGATGAGATCCTGCTCTCCAAGCATCTCAAAAACTAGTCTTCAGTGGCGTACCCCCACCTACCCCCCTCTCCTAAAGTTTTAAGACTTGGTAGTTGACCACATTCTTCCCGCTTATCTCTTCCCTCTCCGAGCTATTTATGAATACATATTCTTTTTTCGCAAAAATTATTTGTATTTTAATTGGCTTCAACAGCGCTTGGTAATTTTTAAATAAAAACTTGTCCGTAACTMTTGAAGAAAAAAGAAATAACTGCGCCAAAACAAGAAATACTCCCCATGCGGCCCAAAAAAAGGTGACCTTTGCAATGGGCCAATTAATGGGTTTATTGAGAACTATGCTGGCCTAGCCCAAGACGTTAGGCTTCTATCAGCCCATCATGACCTCCGACCTCAAACCCACCCAAATAGGACAAAGAAATTCTGGAAATGGGCCGTTCTGGCGTGGCACGCAGTTATGTATAGCTTGATTGGCAAAAGCAAAGGGGATCAATTGCACTCCCTGTGCTGAAGTCGAGAGAGTATTTCTAAGTTTGAGYAAGTATTTACATTTCCAAATTCTCTTTTTGACCTTAATTTCTCCTTCACGCAACATCATTTCGGACAAATAAATACATGTACGATTTTGATAGTTTGCGTAGTCATCCTGATGTAGAAATACAGAGGGACAGTAAATAAGACCAGCACGGATGGTTCTGCTCCTTTGTCTATAGTGAATTTCTCTCTCCCATCAATTAGGGGATGATGTATCAGGTATGGGCCTAAATCATGATAGCTCCGCTGGAGGTTTGGCTACTGATGATGTGGATAGAGACCGCCGGAGGATGCAAGTTGACTTCTCCACGTCTGGGATGACCAAAACTTTTGCTTACCCAAGATGGAGGAGCTGACGGTGGCAATTTCTAGGGTATTGGTCTCATTGCACAGTTCTAGGGACGGTAACGGTACCTATCATTTTATATCCACAAAAATGTTTGGAAATGAGCATTAATGATCTCAAATTCGTCTTGAGGATGAGTAAGGGACAAAGACAACTGTCCCCGGGCATGGACCTGGCGAAAGAATTGGCACGTGGAGCAATCCATTTCTTATTAACTGCAGCCGGCCAATTCTCTTGTGTTTAAAGAACGGTTTCACCCTTGACATTATCGGGACAAGATGAATTTAGAAGAAAACAGAACAGAGTTGGTAAAAATTTTCTTTATATTTAAAGAGGAGATCAATGAGAAGCCAAAAGAAAACAAATAACTGAAAAATAAAAGACACTAATTATGTGTACAATGTAATGATATATTGGACTAATCGAATGCCAGCTAGGAACTTGCATTCATTGCCTTTTGGAAAGTAGCACTCTCTTCACTCTTTCCAGATTTGAGGAAGAAGAAGCATCTGACGACTGACTGGTTGCATCTTTAGCCATGTTCTTCCATTCTATAGCCTTCTTCTTCATTTCCTTGCCTTTCTCTCCAACCATCAACTCCCTCACAAGATTCTCAATTTCATTCCTTTTCACATCACTGTTGATTTCCATGCCAATGCCCCATTGAGTGCAGCAGAACCAGCAGTTGGTTTGTTGCTCCGCGAAAAAAGGCCAGCAGATCATAGGCACTCCACTGCAGATGCTTTCAAGAGTGGAGTTCCATCCACTGTGAGTCAAGAATCCTCCGATGGCGGGGTGGTTAAGAACTTCTTGTTGAGGGCACCAGCTGGCTAACAAGCTTCGTTCTTTCGTTTCCTCCATAAACTCCGGGGGAAGAACAGCTGATTCGCCAGAGACAAGGTCTGGCCTAATGACCCATAGAAATGTTTGTTTGCTATTAGCAAGACCCCATGCAAACTCGATAAGCTGGTCCGGTGTCATGACAGTGATGCTTCCAAAATTGACATAAACAACGGAGTTAGGCTCCTTTTTGTCGAGCCATTCGAGACACTCGGGCTCWTCTTTCCAAAGATTTGAACCAAGCATCTTTAAGCTCTCGTCATCAACTTGATTCTGGAGAATTTGCAAGGGCCCAATTGCATATATTGGAGGAAGATTAATAGCTGAGAACGCATCTAAAACATCAGATTCCAGTGCCTGAAACGTATTCAACACAATAGCAGAAGCTTTCTTGGCTCTCTCGGTTTCTTGAAGGATAAACTTTATCATATAGTCATCTGGATTTGTGGTCCTCAAGAAACTCGGAAGGTCTCTCAGCCGTATATTCTTCATGCCCGGTATCCAATCCAAAACTTGCTCAAGATATCCATTTGAAAGGTAGCTCGGATCTGCAATTAGTCACAAATTAGTAATTGAACTAGATATTAAACAATATAATAAGGTAAAAGGAATAATTATGTGAATGGACTACCTTTCAATGGTGTCAAGCCCTTTTCAATGACCTTATCATAATGCATGTAACCAAGGAAACCGCAAGCACTAGTGGTCCAGAACAGCACTTCTGGAATCCCCAACTCTTCAGCAGCTGCAAGGGTGAAGCTCATGGCTCCATCGGAAACTATGCAAGAAACCGGCGGCGCCTTTGAAGAAGATGTGTCATTGAGTTTAGCAAGAAGTTCTTTAAACGGAGCAAGGCAGCGGTTACTGGTGGATTCACAGAGGGAAGGAATATCCTGGGTGGCATCAACATCTGTAGGAGGAAGGCCATCAGGAATAGTCTTAAACTGAAAAGAAGGCAAACCCTTGAGAGAATCAGGACCTCTTGATTTCAACAAACGTTTGTGGTTGAATTCAGTGTTTACAAAGGTAATATGGAACCCATTGTAATGAAGGAGCTTTGCGAGTTGGAGCATTGGGTTTATGTGACCCTGAGCTGGATATGGTATGCAAACTGCATGAGGCTTTTCCAAGTTAGAAACGGAACCCATTCTAACAATTCCCTTCTTTTCTTGGAGAAAGAAAGATGTAGTGTTAAGGGAAAACTGGGAATATATCGATCAGTTCCGTGAAGAATGCAAAGCCGACTGCTATGCCTCCAAATATATAGAGCTGCGAAGTCGGCAGGTGCTTGTTTTACAAACAAGTGGAGGAAGGTCAAACAAATCATGCATGAAAAATCCTAAATGAACATATCTTCTTGGCTGTAGGTTACGCACATGCCTACTGTCGACCCATTCTTGTGATACAGCAACCATGACTAATCCCTCAGTTTAAATAGGAGTACTAKATTAAACTGATATCATCGTGAGGTAATAATCCCTTACCGTATTTATAATATTTCTGGGAAATTGCTGAAAGTGGCGGCCAGAAGTGAAATAATAATGCATAATATAATATTTATGTGATAKTGAGGTGAAGTATCGTATAAGTTGCGAGTGCTGAGATCRCCTAATTCTTACAAAGTACAGATAAACAGCAAATGTCTCGCGCCAGTGTTTCTCCAATAAGTCATACTTGGAGGKWTATAGGTGAGGTTTGTATATTCTTTCTCCTAAAATTACAGTCGGATTTTTCAAATGAATTTCAATGGCCTAACAGTYTCGAATGTCGAGAAAAACATTATAATATTTCTCCCATCTGGAGAATAATCACATAAAATATTAGAAAGCAGCGAGATTCACCAACCAAAGAGACTTGAAAAGGCCGACTAGTCAAAGCTAGACAACTACTCTTCGTTTTCGTGGTTACAATGTTCTTGAATTGATTCTTTAATTTTATTTTTACAAAATTGAGCAAATTTTGAAATTAATTTCAATGATCGATAATCATCTAATGATTTAGCATTATTTTTAATTAAGATTGCAAGCTCGGTAATGCTGATGCATTACCAAACAAATTATTTGGCGTTTAGGACATTAAATAAAGACAGAAAATTATTTACAATTTTCTAAACTTTTGCTCTTTAAAAAAATAATATATACTCYTAAGAKACGAATTGAATTAATCGAGAGAAACTTACACAAGTATATAGAAGTCAAAAGAAGAAAAAAGGGTAATACTTACTGTTATGGAGGCAAGTCAATTTGAAAAAGTGGCCACGAGGAATGTCCCAAATCCTTTTAACCAAAGTCTCTTGGTTCTAACTATTCCGTCCTGGAGAGGAAACAAACTTACAAAATATTCGTCTCCTTTCCTTCCAARTCCAATCCAAGCATATTTGTAGTTTATTTTGGACACTTCTTTTTGAAGTGTTTAGGGCGATTGCATAATGAAGATGGCATATAAGGTCTGAAAACGTTCATGATTGAAAAAAAATAATAAATAAATATAAACAAATGTTCATGACAACTGGAATACGTGATAGCTAACGTAAGAGAAATTTTCGCCTAATATTAAATTTAGATCCTATAAAAGCGGACCACTACCGAGGAGATCAAGTTGACTTTGACAGAGGTAATGTAGACGTACACATATCACCTGCTTTGCGTATTCTATTGGTACAGTGGTCATTCCCCACTCCCTGCAAAGCCGAAGGACTTSCAAGATTCGCGGCAGAGCTMCGTGGGTAAGGATGGAGTAAAACATTTACCGCATTTCAATTTTTAAATTTTTATTTTTCAAAAATAGTAAAGAGGACGAGACCTGAAAAATATTATAAATTTAGAACATATTAATTTTATAATAAAATTATAAAACAATATTAAAAAGCGATTGTGGCTCCATCCTGCCACTGGTAAACCCGTCCATATCAAATGGATTTTTTGGCCAGAGAACCACTTTTTGGGTACGAAAATGAGTTAACGGAGAGAAATGTTTTGGAGACATTTGAAGTACTTTTCCCGATGGAACACGGTGAGTTTATTACCATGCTTTCTGGATTGACCATATAGGTCTTTTTCATAAAATCATAATTGATATGATCTGTATATTATTGAACCTATTTCTTATTAAATTTTTGCAACCAATCACTAATTTATAAGTCYRAATCATGGATATGGRGTTCCAAGTAAAGTATCAAGTGACATCTCAATGCAATTATTACCATCCRTATATGCATATTTGAATAAAAATAAATTAATGAATTAATTCTGAATTTTTTAATACATTTTGTATTTTTTATGTCCCCTATATGTAAGTGAGTAAGAGCTAATGCACTAAAAACGCATATAAAAGAACTCCACCATAAAAATTAATTAATTGAAAAAGTTGGAAAAAAATTTWAAAATTGTTTTTAATGCAATATTTTTATAGTTTTATTTGTAAATTATTATTTAATTATATTTGAAGCCAGCCACAGAAAATATTTATATATATGTTAATGTTTTGTATAAAGTGTGACTAATTCGATTTCATTTTATTTAAGCGTTTTGAAGCCTTAATTAAGTTTATTCCCGCATGCATAGAACTGTTTAAGTTCTCATTGGTGGGTAAGTTTATTAGCTTCCTTCACTTTAATATATCTGTTAATTACTAGGAGGAAGCAGCACTTCTTGGATCAGTTTCTCCAGATTCCTGAGAGAGCCACCCGAAGTACTCTTAGTTGCCTCTTCTGCTGACACTTTCAATTCCATGACCTTCTTCTTCAGCTTCTGGCCTTTCGCTCCCACCATTACTTCTCTAACGAGACACTCAACTTCTTTTCTCTTCACATTGCTATTCATCTCCATGCCAATGCCCCATTTGGTGCAACAACACCAACAGTTGGTCTGTTGCTCTGCGAAAAACGGCCAACAGATCATAGGCACGCCATTGATAATGCTTTCAAGAGTAGAATTCCATCCATTGTGAGTCAGAAATCCTCCAACGGAGGGGTGGCTGAGAACTTGTTCTTGATCGCACCAATTCGCGAATAAGCCTCGTTCTTTGGTTTCCTCGACCAGCTCCGGCGGAAGAAATGCTGATTTACCAGAGACTATATCAGGCCTTATAATCCACAAAAAGCTTTGTTTGCTATTGCCAAGTCCCCAAGCAAATTCAACAAGCTGCTCAGCTGTGATCACAGCGATGCTTCCAAAATTGACATAGACAACCGAGTTAGCGTCCTTTGAATCAAGCCACTGAGTACACTCTGGGTCTTCTTTCCAAAGATTTAACTCGATGGCTTTTAAACTCTCATCATTAACTTGATTCTCCAGAAACTGCAGCGGACCAATGGTATACATTGGAATTGGAGAAAAATAAGCTGAAAGAGCATCTAGAACATTAGGCTCCAATTCTTCGAAAGTATTTAAAATAATAGCTGAAGCCTTTCGATATCCCTCCACTACATGGAGGATGAATTTTAGAAAATTGTCATCATCACAGTCTGTAGATCTGAAGAAGCTTGGAAAATCCCTCCATCTTATTCCTTCCAGTCCGGTTATCCAATCTACAACTGTATCTAGATACCCATTCGTCAACAAACTGGCATCTGCAAAGCGATAGAAATGGCGGAACAACAGATCTAGTCAGTAAAGAATTGAGCCCGTGCAAGTGTGTAAGATATGCACTCGTTCATGCAAAATCATGTGAAAAATTTAATACTCATTTCCTTCTAAGTAAAAGCTGTGTCTCCTTCTAATTTTGATTGATAATTACCTTTGAGTGGTATAATGCCCTCATTGATAAGCTGGGGAAATTGATGGTAGGCCAGGCAGCCACATGCACTAGCAGTCCAAAGAAGAACGTCAGGAATGCCAAGTTCTTGTGCAGCTGCGATAGTGAAAGTCATGCATGCATCGGAAACGATGCAAGAAACAGGCGGTACATTAGACGAACCGGTGTCCTTGAGCTTGGCAAGGAGATCCCCGAATGGACCTAAGCCGTTCTTAGTGAGAGATTCAGAAAGAGCAGGGATGTCTTGGGTGGCATCGGCATCAGCATCTGATGGAGGAAGTCCATCAGGAATAGTCTCGAACCGGAATGAAGAGAGACCCTTAACGGAGTCGGGACCTCTGGATTTGATAAGCCGCTTGTGATTGTACTCTGTGTTTACAAAAGTAACGTGAAAGCCATTGTTGTGGAGAAGCTTAGCTAGTTTCAGCATCGGGTTTATATGACCTTGAGCTGGATATGGTATGCACACTGCATGGGGCTTCTCTGCTTGGGAAACAGAATCCATTGGTATTGCAAAGGGATGGGAAATGGCAAAAGGCTTGTAGTATTCTTAGCTTGAAGTTACCGGCAAATGGTAACAGAAGAACGTAAGAATTTATAGGCGATATTGGAGGTCTGGAGAAGCACAAATAAAGGAAATAACTTCACAGAGTATCAAACAAACAGTTTGCTTAAATGGTGAAAGACGAAGCTGTAGGCAGCAGATTTCCTGGCCAAGTTAGAAGGATGAACTGAATTTTGCCATTGAAAGTTAAATCCAAAACCTTGGAATTGGGAAGTAAGATGGCCATGATACCCGTCCAACCATTCCCATCACCAAAAATTTGGTCTATTTTGAAATGTTGGAAATACTTCTAGAAGCCACTACGGCCGATGCCASAGAGTTCCTTGCATCTACGAAAGGCAACCCCTGATAATAGAGAGAGCTGGCTAGCCAATCAGTGACTGCTGTGTGACAAGACTATAGAGAAACAGGGATTTTCTTTTTTCTTTTGAAGAAAATCATGCATCATTATATTACTCGAGAAAAGACTCATTTGTTATATTATTTTTCTTTCTTTACCCTAATATAAAAATTCGTTACAAGTTCATATCATTTTTGATAAAGGTGTGATTTTCACATCATCAACATCATTGGGAGTTAGTTATTAGGTTAAGGTAGCAAGGAGTTTAATATCCATTAAGTAATAACGTCCGTAAAGCAATAACTGTGCGTTTTTCTTGTTTTCCTTTCGGCTAKTGTCTTTCGTTGYGCCTCTCTTTCTATCATTAATTTTCAAGTCCAGACAGTCTTTTAAAATTGTTCCTAAGGAAAAGGCCCATATGATATTTGATCCTCAGAAACTCTGGATCTCCGTTAGGGCCCTTTGTTAAATGGGCTAACGCCCATGTCAGTTAGTAAAGGATTAAAGTGGAAATGGGCTTGCCATGGGCTCCAATTGAAGTTTTAAGTATGGACTCATCATAACTAGTCTAATTTAAATTGGCAATTTTTAATAACTCTATTTTTACCTTATTAAATAAAAATGATATTACGTTTGAAGCTATTTTATCGGAAAATTTACTTTTTAGTTTTCTCTTAATAATAAGAAGAAGATGAGTAAATTTGGAGTATTAAAAGAAAAACTTAATTGAGTTTTTAGATGTAAGAAAACTTCTATGTAAATTTATACAAGCAAAATATACAAAATAGGGGTAATGGACATGGTGAGTTTCACACAATTGGTGAGCACAGGGAGGTGTTTGGGTCAAACAGGGCTGGCAGGAGATACTTCCTTCCGTTTATACCCAACGCATTATAGCTTGCACCACTTGTTTTATCCACCAATAGCTCTCCTGCATAACCAGGATAGGCTCCCTTACCATACATCCCAGGGCAAGCTGATGCAGCCTCAAGCGGCGCGCTAGCTGGTCCTTGGAAGTAGCCGTTCCCGAAAGGATTTGTTACGGTTCCGGCCAAAAGACTTGCTATATTTACAATCATGCCATCCACGCCCACATCACCACTGGGTGCACCCAGTGGGTTGGCCTGTGGTCCGTAGATTGGCTGGTGAAATGGCCATGCACATTGACCCGGGCACTGACTCACCGAGTTTCCAACCCATATGAAGACCGATTTTCCTCCCTTTCCCCACCCATGGTAGCCACAATTACTCATGCAAAAACCTTCCACGGAAACATCTTCACTCGTGAGAACCAGTGTCAATCCACCTGATTTCGAGTTCGCCCGGTGAGACAATAACTTAACATGGGATTTCGTCAGGGATTTTCCCATGGAATGCTTCTCGTCAGCAATTTGATTGGCCAAGATTATTTTTGTCTGCTTCTTACCTGCTTTTTTCATGTAAGTATCAATGGTTTGCCACCATTGGGACACGGTGGAAACTTTAGATGCTGCATTTTTCCTACTAGGGTTTAAGGAAAGAAGAAAATCTACAACAACGGATTTCTGGGATGGTGTGAATTTCCCATACCAGAGAATTGATACATGGAGGTCTCCTTCAAGCAATGAACCATTGTGATATTTAAGAACCATACGAGGAGGCTGATACAGTGAAGAAAGCTTTCGAGCACCATAACTTGTGTTGGCAAAGCTAAGTAGAACCAGAAAAACAAGTATGGAAGTAGTTTTCGAGAATTGAATTGAACCCATTTGTAGAGATTAGACAATATGCTTAAGGAAAGAGAAGAAAAGATTTGTATTTGAATTGGGGTATGGAAACTGGGAGCGATGAATGAGTATATATATAGGTAGTTTGGTGCATGAATAGAGTACTAGTACGGGTTCTTATGTAGCTTTCGTGAGCAGTTTCACTAATAGATATATGAATTTTATATAGAGATCACGAGAGAGTGAAGAAATCAAGATAAGATGAAGATGGAGACGTCTAGGAAGAATCTAACAATGTATGGGAGAAGCCTAATTTATTTTTTTCTTTTTCTCCTTTTCCTGAGATTATAGAGATTAGGGAGACTATAGAGACGCTCATATCAATGTCAATAGCATACATGAACGAAGTGTGAAAGGCTGGGCTGTTTCTTACATGTGGTTAGGGCTTTTCTCTAGGCAATAGATATTCATCATGTCATTCTTAAATATTGGTTACTCGTGCATCAATGCATGATTAATTATGATAAGCGTAAACAATTGCATTTTCAAGCATACTAGGCTCCCTGGCTAGTTCCCTGTGATAGGTTTTTGACCTTGAGGCTCTGATGTCAGGCTCGTCTCTTTAGATGAAGTGCATCTCTCCCGGCTAACCTTCGCTGGCGAGGTAAAACGTGCAATTAAAATTTCCACGAACCACCATGTTATTATTGTATCCATTACAATGTTTACATCTTCCATAATAATGGCGAACCCTCTACTCCCCGCCTTCCTGGTCAAAGGAAAAAAATGAAAGTTTGCTGGACCTTTCAGCAATTGAATGAGGTAAGTTTGGTTGCTGCAACACTCCATGCCAAAGCAATATATCTATCTTGCGAGGGTGTAGCTGGTAACCTGTGGTGGATCCGGGACTGGTTATTTCTCTGTGTTTATTGATGTGACCTGGCCAAGACCTTAATGAGGGGGGACAATTTTAGTCACTTTTTCTACACCAGACGTGCATTGAACTTGGGCATCATGGGCAAACTAAGCATCCCTGGATCTCGGCTTTCATTCTCAGGACGCACAATGAGAAAGAAAATGACTTAATGATGAAAGTTTTCCATGCTTTCGTGGGGTCATGATCCATGAAAACTTGCCCTTTTCTTTTCGGTAGTTGATTGAGGCCATCGATAGTGTTTCAAATTAGAAAAAGGATCGTATATATCTTTGCTAATTGCATGATGTTTCAACTGAAAATGCAGTAGCTATAGAAAGCAGAAGCATGAGAGAAGGATTATGTTCCATACAAGAAGGGCAAGAATTGATAGCAAAATGAAGCAAGCACTAATGGAACAAATCTTTTGAATTGAAGGTAGATGTAATGGGTTCAAGACCCATACAAGAAAATGACTTGACAAAAGAAAGAACTATTTTAATAGCTATTCGATCATTATAAATCTTTGAATATGATTTTGAAAATCAAATTTAAGTATGTACTTTTGGAAAGTAACACCAAAAACAAATTGAAAATTTCATGCTTCAAAATTCATATCATGTTAAGACATTGACGATTCGTAAATTTACTTAATTCGTTCCAATTCAATGATTTCTTTTTAATCAATTAACTAATAAAAACTTAAAAACTGGTTAATATTCAAGAAGAAAAATATGTGCAACTCCAAGTGGACATCAGTGACAACTATAGGTGGATTAGCATGTTCAACTACTCCACTTAATTAATTAATTAGGATTAGCCACTAAAGTCAAATTTGAAGAAGAACAAAAATAATTGCCTTAAATTAATTGCAAAGGAAGGTATTTCATATCCAAGCCGAAATTCAGAATGTCACACACGTGAAGAGACGATCTATCATACGTTTGTATATACATTAGAACCCTTATTTATCTTCATGTGTAACCAAGCCAGGAAACAAGACAGCTTTGCATTGCGTTAAGGTCAAAGACAACTAAACCTAGTCATATATGTGAAGAYCTTGAAAACCTAGTCAATAGACATGGTAGGCTCTAGATAAATTTCTTTTTCATAAAAGATTATTTTCTTTTAATTATCAACCTTAATAGGACAGAAGCTTTGAATTAGATATATCACGGGCTTAATCCCTTTATTTTCTGGTGATTCAAGTAGTGGTTTTGTGATGGTTTTATTTTCTTTATTAGAGCAACTTTTGTTATTCTATATAAGAGTGAAAATCGAATTCTTAATCCTYACCTCTCTCTTAAAGAGATGAGAATGTCGAATCACTCAAATCAATCAAATTTGATTACGATAATTTTACTTTTAATTATATGTATGTATTAAATAATTTATTAAAGACGATACGTATTTGATTTTTTGGAACTAGGAAACATTTTAATCAAATTTATAGAAGGGAAAATTTATCTTATTTTATTCAGTTTCTATCTTCTCTCTCTTCCATATTTTCCTTAACAAATCAATCTTTCTTTTCCTTTGATTTGGGAGGCGGTTCTTCTTATTAATCAATTACGGCACGAATGAAACTAATAATACAATACAAGGGGACATCCAAGGAAATGGCTCCGGTATGCAAAACACTGAAGGGGCGGATTACGTTTAAGGCAGCTAATTAAGTTGAATAGCAAAGCATAGACAGACCAACAATATTCCCTCGGTCCCCTCTATCCCTGCATGCATGACAATGTTACTCTGTCTTCATTTGCGGATCTCAATATATATCTATACATTGTCGCAAAGATGACTATTCAACCATGATTTCCAAGTTTCCATGATCAATAATTCAAGTATGCTCGTCCATAGACGAACATTTACAGACACATATAGTTCCAATGAGACCCGCAGTCTCCCTTACACTATAATAGCTCCTATTGCTTGCTTGTACTGTTTCTGTCATCTATTTCTGCTTTGTATTTTTTACGTTTTTTGGATAGTGTGTGTGTCTGGGGAGGGCGGTCATCGTGTATCATGGAGGGAACTCTTGCTCAGATGAGGTGAGTCCAATTTGAACGGCAATTAATGGATAGGAAACTTCAGCATGTCAACTTTCTATGGACATTGTTAATTATCTAGCTAAAGACGGAGCTAACGGGAGTCTGGAACACATATCTTAGCAAGCATGCCAGGCATAGATTCGAAAGGACTCAACCCAACTTGTWGCTATTAATTGTACTGTTTGCGAATATTGAAACATCGGCAMCAAAGGGAGCTCGAGGGAGCCATTAGACACGCTGAGTWTTCCGTTCATTCATTCACATTTGCCGAGATATTAGGGCATTGGAGGAGGACGGATTATCGAACATCATCTGTATCTGCTATATATTACTATAGTTCTCGTAATACTAAAACATAAATAATTTGAAATATTTGATCGTTAGATTATGAGTTAATGCTGGGCTCTGCGTCAACTCCTATGTGAATAGTTTTCTTTAAGATTTTGGGGGTTGCGACTTGCTAATAAGATATGAACTTCACTACTTCAGGTTTCTTATTTTTTTACCGTCTCATAAATATATTAAATTACAGAAATAAAAAATTAAATTATCTTTCTTTTTATTTTTCTATTATAAATGATTTAATTTTAATTCCAAAGTTTGATTAATTCACTTCGTTTGACCATCAAATGAAATTTTCAATAAATTTTTATATTTAAAATATGAAAATTATTTATACTATTAAAATTAATATTAATAAAGATTTTTTATTGAAAATTATAATGCTCATTCATCGAATTATAATTAAGTATAAGGATAATATATAAAAAAATATAATAGATCTTGATTTTAAAAGATGAACAGATATTGATACGTAGTAGTTTTACTATGAATGAGCCGCCCAAGGTATGATATGCAGCAGGTGGATCCTTTGTAAGAGTAAAGTGGAGATCTTACAAAGTGGAGATTAAATTCCTAATTTCTCTTAATTTTTTAAGAGTGTTGATCTAAGCATGTCAATCAAATTTGATTAGAAGATTACAAAATATTATTGCAAAGTGCTTTTCGAGGGACGACGATGAACACTCTACTGAGGAAGCTGACCAGTTGAGTCGCAGTGTCCGAGCTACCTGACCACCGAGTCCGTGGACTCCAGTGAACCCATGCCTGCCTCTTCCCAATCGCACCCCTCTTTCGGTGAAACACTTCGAAACCATGGTTTTAGTCGACCTTTTTACACCGGTCACAATGAGGATGAGGATTTTCTGGAATACCCTGTGGATGATGATTCCATGAACTCCCCTCCTGCAGACTACCCTTGGCCAGTGTGCTTGCCYAGCGTTTTCACCGACTATGGAAACCATCGAGACGAGTCCTTTTGATTAAACTCCTAAGAAAGTCTATATCTCCTTGAATCCTACAGCAACGCACCAAAGACAGATTTATGGCACCTCGATCAGGGATGTGAGATGATCGATTTGGATTCAGGGTACTTCCTAGTTCGCTTATACACCAAGAAGATTTACAATTTTGTTCTGGAACAAGGCCCGTGGATGGTCCTTGGTGGTTATCTTACTGTTGCTAAATGGAGGCCGAGTTTCCAACCTTCCAAGGAACCTATTATATCCATCATGGTTGGGCCCGATTTACGGGGTGCCTATTGAACTATTTGATGAAGAAACCCTTGTGGAAAAGGGTGATGCGGTCGGAAAAGCTACCAAAGTTGACACCACCACCAAGTATGTTGCTCGTGGTCGGTTTGCTCGGATCTATGTCGAGGTTAATCTGAATAAACCTCTGATACCACAGGTTCGTCGAGGTTAATCACTCCAAACATGTTTGAGTATGAAGGCTTACATCTAATATGTTTTTCCTGCGGGGAAAATGGGCATCGAACGGAATCATGCACGCTGAGTATTCATCAGCCAGATACAACATTTCCCGCCATTCCTTCTGATCATGCAAAGGAAACCGGTCAAACAGGCTTGATCAACTGTTTACGATGGCGCTCCTTGGGTAATGAATGTGAAAGTGCTCAAAAAGGAGTTGCAATACTTCATCGACTTGCTGTCATGGCTTATTTATGACAAAGTCAGGGGAAGACATGGTCGTACTTTGCCATTCATATTTAAGCGGATATCGAAATGCCTAGACATGAAAATAGGTATGTTTATACATTCATATACAATCAACGCGGTTATTCATATGATTGTCAAATTGTGATAACTCTTCATTAATTTTGCAACCACTATTGTGGCGTGTTCACATTGAAGTGCATCGAATTTTATTTATTCTGACACGACATGAACATGATTGAGCCAGGTTTTATGCAAAATAGCAACATGTTCACAAGATTTTGACACTTAGACAAAAGATAAATACTAAAATTGTATATTATTTTTTCAGATTCTGTATAGGGATATTACTTTTGTAGTTACATTAGTCATTGAAATGGTATATAGGTTTTTTTTACTGGCAGATACATTTTTTTATGATTTTTAGCTTTTGTTTAGGGATAAATTAATGTGTTGTTTGTTTTATTTGTTCCAACTTGGATCAGCATATATATGTAAAGAAGTTGAAGATTTATGTTGTATTCAATGTATTGTGTTAACCTCTTCTTAATTGTAATCAAGAATTGAAATGTACAATTTCAAGCAGAGTTCCGAGTTGGTTAATGCTCCATAGCTGCATGCAACCGTGACGGATATGCCAATCACGGTTACCGTGCGTGATGCTGTTTGCACACAACGTGCCGCCTCACAACAGGCCACCGTGAAGGATTCGTTGTCACGGTTGGATGCTGTGATGGAGCTTGCAAAGAAAATAACATTGATCACGGTAGGAAACCATTATATACATTGCTATCACGATTACCGTCCATGATGCTTTTTTCATACAATATGCTTCCCCACAGCAAGCAATCGTGAAATGGCATGTCCGTCATGATTGGGTACTGTGATGGAGCTTACAACATAAATGACGTGGATCATGGGAGGAAATCGTTATGTACATTTCTATTACGATTACCGTCCATGATGCTTTTTGCACACAATATGTTTCTCTATAGTAAGCAACATGAATGATTGTCCATCACAGTTAGGTGCTGTGATGGAGCTTGCAACAGAAATGAGGTGGATCACGGCAGGAAACCGTTATGTACATTTATATTACTCTTACCGTCCCTAATGCTTTTTGCAAACAATATGCTTCCCCACATCAGGCAACCGTGAAGGATTGACTGTCACGATTAGATGCTGTGATGGATCTTGCAACATAACTTTTTAGGATCATGGCAGGAAATCGTTATATATCACGGTTATCGTCCTTGATACTTTTTGCAAATTTCCCACATCAGACAACCATAAAGGATTGTTCGTCACGYTTGGGTGCTGTGATGGAGCTGGCAACAGAACTTTTTAGGTTCACGGAAGGAAATCGCTATGTACATTGATATCACAATTACTGTCCGTGATGCTTTATGCAAACACTGTGCATCCCCACATCAGGCAACCYTGAAAGATTGTCCTTCACGGTTAGGTGCAGTGATGGAGCTTGCAACAAAAATGATGTGGATCACAGCAGGAAATCATTATGTACATTGATATTACGATTACCGTTCGTGATGCTTTTTTGCATAGAATATACTTCCCTACAGTAGGCAACTGTGAAGAATTGTCCATCACGGTTGTGTGCTGTGATGGAGCTTGCAACAAAAATTCCGTTGATAATCATTATGTACATTAGCATAACGGTTACCTTCGTGATGCTATTTGCACACAATATGCTTCCTCATAGAATCATAACATTATAGGAATTCGAATGTCGTATTAGAGGTTACTGAGATTACAAATGATAGTCAAACAAACCATTCAAAAATATAGAACATTACAAAGATTGTTTCAAGTTTCACATATTCCAAAATCATATCATTAACATGTAGCATATCTGAAGTCAAGTTCAATTCTAAATTAAAATTTAAAAAGTTTCGCCTAAATAGAATATTGCATGTAAAAATGACAATATTTTGTTAAAGGTATTAGCTAAACTTTCTATTCACTCATGTTCTGCCTAACGCTTCATCGATAGCAGCAGCCCGATAAATAAGTCGTAATATCATGAACACTTCCTGTCATTTGTCATCAYAGACAAAAGGCCTCAATTGCATCATCTRCGTACCAGTTAGGTGAGGGAAGTCCTATTGCAATAAGGCAAARACTTCGATCACACTAAGTACTCTTTCCTTTGAACTTCGATCAGTAGCTTGAGAAAGAGTAATCTTTAGTTTTTGAGCTTTGGTGAAGGCATCAAAGGCTAGATTTTGTGCGCAATCTGCTCGAGCTCTAACCGATATTTGGCTTTTACTTCGCTTGCTGCTCAAAGTGCTACGTCTGCAATGCTTCCTTTTGGTTCCAAAAGTTTTATAATGCATGCAAATATCTATGAAATTATTTTCTTGTTTCGTCGTCCAATTACTTTTGGAACCCGTACAAGCATCGGCATCATCCGCCAACTAATATGATTCAAAAGTTCAAAATAATYAATATAATTGTGCACATAATTTGGACAGAGTGCATGCTGAATCATGGACACAAAAGAATCATCTATAACAAAATAAAAAAATAAAATGAGCATAAACCAATTAGAGCAATGCAAACCTCTCTTTTGCGTTTCCTAGATAGGGGTGCCTTAGTAGTATAGGTGTTAGATTAGGTTTCGAAGTGACAATCCTAGTGCAAATTAGCATACATTGACATAAAACAAACATGTCATAACAGTATTAAAAGAATGCAAATTAAAAAATGATAAGGTAATACCGGAATATGATTATGTTCCAACTTGAAGATGAGGCGACGAACAACAAACTGGATAATTGCAAACATGCAAGGAGTATAAGTTGAAAATAGTTTAAAGTAATAATCAAGTGTTCATGTTTCAGTGCAGAAAGCACGCAATGTAGATCGACGATCCATAAAATCWATAATCGATATATGTGACATGCACAATTGTAACTCAATTCGTATATGTATTATATGTTGATGTAATTGTAACAGGCGAAGTGAATAATCAACATATGAGAAATGTATAATTGACAYATGACAAATGCATTATTGATAGAAGACAAATGCATAAATGATAGAACATAACTGCATAATCGGCAGAAGATAAATGCATAATCGATACATTGTAATGTCATAATTGACGAAAAAACGTTGCAGTTGCACTTTATGCCGATAACGGAGGAAAAAAGAACTTTCTATAGTATGCAAATTGTGCATGGTACAACACAAGTGAGCTTATTACTTACATAAAATGTATGAATGTATGAAGACTACTCTTTCCACCCTTCTTCACAAAGACATGCGAACAGATTCCTCATTAGAGTCAAGAATTGTGCAGATCTTTTCTATAGCCGAGAATGAGCAGGTCAATGCAGACGGATTTTTTCTTTCGGTTATTGGGTGAAGTCGAATGAGATTGTAGTTGGAAGTATTGAAATTATTGCAGATCAAGAAGGACTCAACAATCCGACATAAATCAGGATGAGATGGTTTTCTACTATTCAATGCCTCCATTGTTCAACGAATAATTTTTTGCAAAACCTTGTGCAAAGCAACCTTCATGTGGTTATCCTCTATTTTCGTATAAGTAGAAAGTCATTATCCCAATTTTTATTTATTTTTACTATATTATTTTAAAGGTAGGGAAAATATTATTTTATATTTTTTTAAGTGATGATTAGAGGAAAATTTATTGGTTTGAGGATAAAATTTCTTAATTAAAGATATAAAATAAATGATTTTTTAAATTGGGAAAAAATTACGTAAAATAAATGCCATCTGAAATTGAGGCAAAAATTGTCTTGCCCAAAATATATCCAAATGGAGCCTAAATAATCGTGCATGAAACAAAACCATCTCGACTTAAAAAATATGTACTGAATACAAGGTGGAATATAACCGAGGCGGTTTGAGGTGCACAGGTCAGATACTCAGTAATCCCAAAAGCCAGTGAGGATATGGCACGAGCATGACGTGGGGAATGAAGAAAAAATGGGAAGACAGTTGTCACGAAAAAGCTTTTTCCAGCTGGGCAATCTAAATTCACGAGTACTTTGTGTGTGGATAGGCGCGTCAATAGTGGAATGACGTGGCCTCCTAGGATACCTTCATCTCACACATCTCAATAAGCCTACTCTACCCAAATGCTTACTTCCAACTGGACTCTGTCCCCACGCTTCCCAATAATCCTTTCCCTCATCCCACTTTACTACCCCCAGAGGATCCAGCCTGTCAACTTGCCCAACCTCAACGTCTCAAATTCTCGCAACTTCTCTTTTCCCAAAAATACCCTTGCCGAATTCTCTCTAACCGCAAGGTGGTTGGGGCTTTTGGTAAATAGGAGAAACCCACTGTAGCGTCCCACTGCTGTAAGCCGGTAACTAAGCTGTAATGCCTTTCGGACAACGCGTTCCAATTTAGGGTATCCGTTGGACCTCTTTTTCCTCTTCCCTTTTTTGCTTTCTTAATAAACAAAAATGTATCCTTCTAAGCAGCTTCTTCGGCAGCATGTATATCCATGTCTCAAGTTTTTTCAAATTTAATATTACTATACTCCCTCAGCCCCTTGTATAAATACCCYCTCTTCCATCTCCTATAGCATCCAAGTTCACCATAAACATTTCTTCTTTCTACCAATCTACTCAGCTTCTTCCTCTTCACTTTCTTTCCAAGTGAAAGTGCAAAATACAATCCCAAAAATGGCTTCTTTTGCTTCAGCAACCCAACACATTTTGAAGGTTTTTCTTGTGATTACTRTCTTCAACTTGTGTTTTGCATCAAGAAAGCTTGGTACATTAGTCCAAGATCAGCAAAACCAGCTACTGCATTACCATAAGGGTTCACTTCTCAGTGGAAAAATCTCTGTCAATTTGATATGGTATGGCAAGTTCAAGCCAAGCCAAAGGGCTATTATTTCTGATTTCATTACCTCTCTTTCGTCATCTTCATCAAACAAACCACAGAGCCAACCATCGGTTGCCCAGTGGTGGAAAACCACCGAGAAATACTACCACCTCGCCAATTCCAAGAGGCCCTCTTCACTGACCCTCTATTTGGGAAAGCAAATCTTGGACGAGAGCTACTCGCTAGGGAAGAAGGTCTCGCAGAAACAAATCGTACAATTGGCATCAAAAGGCGAACAAATGAATGCAATCAACGTTGTTTTGACCGCAGCTGATGTCGCCGTTGATGGGTTCTGCATGAACAGGTGTGGAACTCATGGATCATCAAAGGGCTCTCTTGTCAGAGGCAAAAACTACAGATTTGCATACATCTGGGTTGGAAATTCCGAGACTCAATGCCCAGGCTACTGTGCCTGGCCATTTCACCAACCAGTCTATGGACCCCAGAGCCCACCCTTGGTTGCACCAAACAATGATGTGGGGTTGGACGGAATGGTGATAAACTTGGCTAGCCTTTTGGCTGGGACTGCAACAAACCCATTTGGAAATGGCTACTTCCAGGGACCAGCTGATGCGCCATTAGAGGCTGCCTCGGCTTGTTCTGGGGTATATGGCAAAGGGGCATACCCAGGGTACGCTGGGGACTTGTTGGTGGACCATACAAGCGGTGCAAGTTACAATGCACACGGTACAAGTGGAAGGAAGTACTTGCTTCCGGCCTTGTATGATCCTTCAACTTCTTCATGCTCTACTTTGGTCTGAAAAAGGAAAGATGAGGTGTTAGATTATTAGGGTAATGTAAAAGGAGAAATTATGTCTAGGAAAATATTGTAATTCATTTATTCATTCATTTATTTCGAATTAAAAAATGGAATGGCAAATTTCTGTTTGCTAATTTTTTGAAGTCTTGTAACTAAAGCATTTTTTTAATTTCTTTTTGGTTTTAAAAGACCGTACGAGGTTGTGTGACATGATGTTATCGGTGAATTTTGATTATGATATATCATTCAAACATTAAAAAATTAAAGCACATTAAATAAGTTTTAGTGAGAGTCAAATATGCCCCTACAACAAACCTTTATAGAAGTATTATAAAAGAATTAAAGTAAATTTAAAAGAATTAAAGTAAATTAATTCAATTTCGATAAAAATTGAATTTTTAACGTAATCTTTATTTCTTAAATCTTTCCCATTCTTCATTGAGATACAGTGTGATCATGTGGGAACTCGACCCTTAATCAAAGAAATTGTTCCTTGTTTCGTTCAAGAATTTCAGTGTAAAAAAAGGAAAATAAGGAAAGCAAAAGGAATTATGCTTAGGGAATTAAAATTTTCATATATTGTTTGATTAATTAAGATAAATATTTATCAAAGAAAGAAAAATACTTCAAGAGAATAAATGCTTTGTTTGCTTTAAGATTTTGGGATGGAAATGGAAAAGAAAATCAAATATATAAAAATTTATATAGTATATGCCGTTGGTCTATGAATTTTGTGATTGAAAAATGAGAAGAAAAAAATTCTATATTTTTACAATAAAATAAATAAAATTATCTGATATTATTAAAAAAACACTAATTTTCAACTAAGAAAAGAAATATCAATCCATCAGTTTCGTAAAGGTTTATTCATACTCCAATTTTGACCTAATCATCAAAATTTGTCATGCAGGGTGCGTTGGATTAGCCTCGAGTTAAAAATAAAAGAATAATAAAAAAATAGAAACTAAAGATTGAATACCATTTGAGCATAATCAACCAAGAGGTCAAACTTGACTCGGTTTAATTTTTTTTTTTTTTTTTGGGTTTGTGAGATTAGATATTACATTTGATCAAACTAATTCAGGCAAATTCCAAGTATTTTTCATAGATTTTGATTTTTATTTAAAGAAAAATTTCGTCCAAACTTTTCTCAATGAAATGATACAAATATAAATATTATTTTAATTTAATAATTACATTTATTAATTATTTCAAATTACTAAATTTTCGATTGAACGGATTCAAAAAGTGGTGGTCAAATATAAACTTCATAAAATGTTTTTCTTTAAAAAACGGACGCACACTGAGATTTGTGGTGGCATGGCAGCGAAGTTCTTCAAAGACCTCGAATACCATTGGTTGCTTTTTGAATTGAGAATTTTCCTGACACACACATCTGTGAGGAATCGAGAATTTTGGGTGCCCATACAGCTGGGTTCTATAGTAGTTGGTTACATATTTTCTTCTATGATGCTTCAAGTCAATGACCGGGCCACTTTAGATACTTTGATAGCCTACGGTTGAGAAACGCTACAACAAACTTAAAGCGCCATTAAAATAAAAACGCGCTATCAAGCTGGCATATGATCACCATGTTGTAACTCGGGTAGGCTCCCTTTCCCGTCTGCTTGGAGCCTTCTCGTGATCTCGTCTCCTCCTCCACCCTGCACTATATAACGACCTCTCTCCGAGTTTCATATCCTCATAGCAAAGTCCAAACTCATATAGCCAATATATCATCTCCTTCAATTTTCTCTCCCAAAAGATCATCACTACAACCAAATTAACCATGGTCTCTGTTAATTTCCCAGTGATTACCATGCACTTCTTGCTCTTTGCCTTGTTGCTTTGTTCTGTTTCTGCAGGAAGAAGCCTCACTAAGTCAGGCACTGAGGAACAGACCYTGGTCTTCAAATACCACAATGGTCCTCTTCTAATGGGCAAAACCTCCATTAATCTCATTTGGTATGGGGAATTCACGCCAGCTCAAAGAGCAATCATATCGGATTTCATCACTTCCCTGTCATCTTCACAATCTCAAAACCAACCCTCGGTTGCTACTTGGTGGAAGAAGATTGACAAGTATTATACCTCAACCATATCAAAGAAAGCTTCTAATTCGCTCAGACTCATCTTGGGTCGTCAAGTCTTTGATAAAGAATCCTCGATAGGAAAGTCACTCACAATTCGGCAAATTGAACAATTGGCAGCAAAGGGCGGTGAACAAATGAACACCATCAATGTTGTCTTGACTTCATCAGACGTTGCTGTTGAAGGGTTCTGCTCCAGCAAATGCGGGACTCATGGTTCAATCTCTTCCAAGACTGCAGTTGTTGAAGGCAAGAATCAAAAGTTAGCTTACATTTGGGTTGGAAATTCTGAGACACAGTGCCCAGGACAATGCGCCTGGCCATTTCARCAGCCCATATACGGACCACAGAATACACCTCTGGTGGCACCCAACAACGATGTTGGTCTAGATGGGATGGTAATCAACTTGGCTAGCCTTTTGGCAGGGACTGTGACGAACCCTTTCGGAAATGGCTACTACCAAGGTCCWGCTGGTGCACCATTAGAGGCGGCATCTGCTTGTCCTGGCATCTATGGCAAGGGAGCCTACCCGGGTTATGCCGGTGATTTGCTGGTGGAGACAACTTCCGGTGCTAGCTACAATGCGCATGGCAGCAATGGGAGGAAGTATTTGCTTCCTGCATTATATGATCCGTCAACTTCTTCTTGCTCCACTTTGGTCTGAAGTAAAAAGAACAAAATATAGTGTTCAGTAGAAAATATCCTAGCGAGATTATTGTAATTCATTCATTCATTCATTTTCTTTCTCTAAAAAATCATAGCAGAGAAAATAAATTACTTTGATTTTGCTTTGATTCATCTAATTAGATTTCAGTAATTTTCTGCAATTTTCTTCGTAATGTCTTTGCCAAATTGGAATTTATCGGATGAAATAAAACGGGAATTACTAAAAACAGCAAACAGGATATATACTGAAAATGTTTCTCCCTTTTAGGAGTGGTGCTTAGAATTCATTGACTAGGAAATAAATATAGATCAATATTATGATTTAATGAGAAGAGTTAATATCAAAGTCTGTAATTACTACAAATGAATATTTTAACTTAGTCATCTATGTTTATCTCTAACCCCCAAGAGAAAATAACATGCATTTACAAAATTAAACTTTGTAACCTCCATATTTTTTCTTCATATATATATTACTCAAAGAGCATCCTAATCTTCCACTTAACTCTAACAAATACAAGACTACAAAAAAGATGCAATTCATTTTTTATTTGATTAATATCACATCACGACTAATACATATCTTAATTTCTTAAAAAGATAAAGGAGATGCAAATAGGTATTGAAAGGATTAAGATATCGTATTTTAATCGATGAAAAAAAGTGTGTCATGATAATTTTAGTAGGAAAAATATAACAGATAAACTATTAATTGATCATATAAATAAATTATTCATTCCTTTTCAACTATATATTTCATCAAATGAAAGATGCAACAATCCAATAATTTGAAAAAAGTTATTTTGAATTAAAATTTTTATCAAATAAGAGTAAAATTTAATTCACCTTAATATGTTTRATTAAGGATACCGGGTGGTAAAAATAAGAAGAGGAAAAAAATAAAAGATGCGACCCTATAACACCAAGTCTCCCTGTAAGTTGGAAAGGCACCAAAGCTGGAGGTTATCTGCACGAAACCATCAACGGTGTTTGGTCTGGTAGGATTGGACTTATTGGCTGTTGACTTCATTGCTTATCCATTAGGTTCAGTACGTAAAAGACAGCTGATGGTTGGAAACAAAGGCACCACTCCCAGTTCTACACCATGCCTGAAAGCTAATGATGATGGCTTCGCCTTCAAAACTCTTTAAGGGCCGCCCAGTAGCCTATGGACATGCGGAAAGGCTCTTGCTAAGTGTCACTTCACATTTTTAGGTACTATAATCAATTGCCTTTCAATAACAACCGCCATATCAGGCTGGTCCAACTAACACTAAAGGAGCTCAATTTGGCTCTCCTTCCAGGTGGATGCTTTCTCTACTCCCATCCTCTAGCATATATAGGCACCTAACTAACSCCAAATCTTCATCGCTTCATCCCAAAACTCGGTAAGTAAATATCTTACTACCATTTAATCCCTAAAAACTTTCTTCATCATCACCATTCTACTTTAGAAACATTGTATCAACCATGGACACCAAGATTGTCATGCAAATCTTGCTTCTTGACTTATTATTGCTGAACTTTGCTTCAGCAGGGAGGGTGCTCGTCAGTTCAGTCAATGAACAAGACACCATGATGTTCCAATACCACAATGGTCCTCTTTTTTCTGGGAGGATCTCAATCAGTTTAATCTGGTATGGGCAGTGGAAGCCTTCCCAAAGTGCCATCGTATCTGTTTTCATCACCTCATTCTCGTCCTTTGCAAACACAACCTGATCAGCGTTCAATAGCCGCTTGGTGGAAGAACCTCGAGAAGTATTACACCTCAATCAATTCCAAGAAACCCTCTTCAGTTGAGCCCTCGTTGGGCAATCAAATCTTAGATAACAGCCTCCGTTAGCAAAGGGTGATGAATCGAACCCATCAATGTTGTCTTGACTTCATCAGATGTTGCTGTTGAAGGGTTCTGCTCTAGCAAATGTGGAACCCATGGTTCACAGAGTGGTCTTGTCGAAGACAGGAATCAAAATTTTGCCTTCATTTGGGTTGGAAACACTGACACTCGGTGCCCAGGTCAATGTGCCTGGCCATTCCACCAGCCCATCTATGGACCACAGAGCCCATCCTTGGTTGCACCAAACAATGATGTGGGTATGGACGGAATGGTTATGAATTTGGCAATCTTATTCGCTGGAACAGTGAGCAACCCCTTTGGATATGGCTACTATCAAGGACCAGCAACTGCACAACTGGAGGCTGCCTCGGCTTGTCCCGGGATATATGGAAAAGGAACCTACCCTGGCTATGCTGGTGTGGATCCAACTACTGGTGCTAGCTACAATGCTCATGGTGCCAATGGAAGAAAGTATCTTCTTCCTGTTTTATATGATCTCTCAACATCTACTTGTTCCACTTGGGTTTAACCAAGTTAGCTCAGTTTGGGATTAGCTCAAAAACTAAGATATGTATTTAGGGATACTATTTGTATTTCATTTCTTCTTGCATTTAGTTGCAGAAAATATATACTGCTTTGTCTATATCTAAATGTTTGAATTCCTATTACTTTTCTCTAAGAATCAAATATAGAAGTTAAGGTTGCCTTACATACTTTTACTCGCCAATACATGATACTGTTATATTGTCAATTGTTCGATATCTTCACAAAATGAAGATGTTCTCCTCACTTCCTTTGTCCCAACAACCAAAAAGAAAAAAAAGAAAAGAGAAAAGAMAAAATAATATTAAACAAAAAAAAAAATTTTGAAAGCAAAGCGTGGTGAAAGGGAGATTCGGCTGGCTRATATTCTGTTGGTCATCCATTAGGCGCGGTCGAATTACGTATACACTTGTGTTTTGCAAATGGTTTCTCCAACAGTTTCCGTAAGACCCTGACAAGCTGTTTATGAGATGCTTTCTACTGGGTATGGCTCTCCGAAATTTTAAATTTATAATTTGGAAAAAAATTTATTATATATTACAAAAAATTTACTTGAATGACTTCTACAGTTGGAACTACATTATTTTGATTCATCGGAAGCTAGGTCAAACAAAGCCTTAACTACAAACAAAGCTCAAGTAACTACAAATGAGGTAGCTTGTTAGCGACTCTGAATCTTCTAATATAATTTTCTTTTTACATTTTACTGATAAATTAATTAGAACATAATCTGTATACATTTTACCTTTTAAAATTGAAGAGAAAGAATATTAGGGGATTAGGATAAATACACGTCGTGCCCTGATTGGTGAATTGTGTACAAGAAATGTATTAAAAAATCCATAATCATTGTTCACTTTGTTTTTTAATCTCTTACTTCCTTCATTTCTTTGTATTTGTTATATTTATCAAAAAATATTTTAAAATACTTATTACTTTATAAAATCGATGAAATATTTATTATATTTTTAATTAATTTATCCTTCGAACGAGAGATTATTGATGAAATTAAAATAAATAAAACATCAGCTTGGAATAATTGGATCACCAAGAGAATTTCATATGTTAAAAAAAAGAAAAAAAAATCGATCAACCATTCTAGGATCTTGAATGAACTCCATGTGTGGGCTTTGACAAATTTAACAGAGTAGACTGGAAAGAATGTGTCTTGAACCTCAGGGTGCCTCATCCTCAAATCTTCAGTGGCCAGGCCTGGGAGCCATTTCATGGTTTTTCTGCATAGTGTCAAAGGTTGTCCTACTAAGGGGTCGGCAAACTTATGKAGCTTATGCCTTGCAATTAAAGTAACGCGCTTATCAAAGCTGACCATTTACTCAAGTTTCAAGTGCTGCACTTTTCTCCCGTTCCAGGAGCCTTCTTTCCCAGCTCTGAGTCTCCGGCCTTTAATCAACTCGAACTTCCTCTGCTTCCTCACTCTAAGCCACAGAAASCAAACATTCGACTTCTTTACCACCGAAAGAAGTCCTCTTGTATTACTCTCTTTCTTGGGCACTGGTGTTTTCTTCAAGATCACATTGCAAGTTCTAATGCTGGCATTGTTGCTGAATGTGGCTTTTGCTGCGAGGATGCTCACTGAATCGGGCCAGGGAGCAAAAACCATGCTTTCTCAATACCAAAAAGGTCCTCTTATCAAGGGGAAAATCTCCATTAACCTTATTTGGTGTGGGAAATTCAAGCCATCCCAAAGAGCTATTATATCTGATTTCATTATCTCATTGTCGTCTTCCTAATCTCAATCCCAGCCCTCAGTTGCCTCCTGGTTGAACCCCGCCGATAAATACTATGACCTGATCAAATCCAAGAACTCACTCCAGCTTACACTGGGGTGCCAGATCTTGGATGAGCAATATTCCTTCGGAAAAATGCTCAAACTGCAACTAATTGAGCAACTGTCTGCAAAGGCTGATCAAATGAATGCAATTAATGTGGTGTTAAGTTCCTCCGACGTTGCAGTTGAGGGATTTTGCTCTAGCAAATGTGGCACTCATGGTTCTCTTTTATCAGAAGGGAGTTCTGATCAGGGTAAGACCAATAAGTTTGCCTGTATCTGGGTAGGCAACTCAGAGACCCAACGCCCAGGTCAATGTACCTGGCCATTCCACCAGACAATCTATGGACCGCAGAACCCACCTTTGGTCGCACCAAACAATGATGTGGGTTTGGATGGTGTGGTCATAAATCTGGCTAGCCTTTTGGCTGGGACTGTCACCAGTTGGGAATGGCTACTATCAGGGACCGGCTAGTGCACCATTTGAAGTTGCCTCGGCTTGCCCTCGAGTCTATGCCAATGGAGCATATCCAGGCTATGCTGGAAACTTGCTGCTAGACTCTCCAACTGGTGCCAGGTACAATGCTCATGGTGTAAATGGAAGGAAATACCTGCTTCCTGCAGTTTATGATCCCCCGAGTAATTCGTGTTCCACCTTAGTTTAAAGTTGTTCAAGTATCTTTTCCACACATTTTATGAGTTAGGACAAAACAATTTCAGAATGTAAACATATATAGAAAGAAATTTAATTTATTCAATTATTCCTATACAGCTAAGATTCATTTCATGTTCATTTCGACATTTTGTGATGTTCATGTGTTAAGAAACTGTTGCTACATCAATTCAGATACGAAACTAGCCAAAAACTATAAGAAAGCAAACACAAATGCAACTCGTGAAACTGGAAAAGTGGCCAATCAGCTCCAATAGCTACCTTTGAGTGATGAAGATCATTGCATCTAACATCCCAAACAGAACCCAAAGAACTATTTTGGGAGAGCTTTCATTTTTGTTTGTAAAACTTAATCCATAGGTCAAATAGGGTGAAAATATCTTTAAAATAAGAACTCAAATGAGTTGATGTTGATGCAAATCAATCTCCTAGTTTTACAATTTTTTTAGTAATGTCAACTTATTATTCCAATACCATGTGATGCATCATCATCTAGTATTGTCAAATCACAGGGTCAGTCTTCCTGGCTGGTAAAAGGCTCAAGCTATTTCAGATGAGCTTTGGAATCAGTATGCATATAAATTTGAAGTGTAAAACTCGATATGCATCGCTTAAAACTTTTAGGACTAAAAATTTAGATGTTTTCAACTGCATTTTCACCCATCAATCCAAAACAAATTGCGAAAGAAAATTACTTCAGTGACCTGAGCTTTAGGTGACTTCTATTTCTTATAGCTGTCATTCAAGATACAGTGAAAGCTGCCATGTGAATCCTCAAGCTGGAACAAGCATCCAAATACGAGGAGCTCATGCATGTTGCTATTAAAGAATGAAAAGCTCCCATAGAAACTTTCGGTTCATGGTAACAATGAGGAATGGAACTTTTGTCTCTTTCAGTCAGTCCTCCCTAATATGTTTGACCGACCAAACCAGACGTCACCGAATTTTTCTTTACTTCAACTCTATTGGCCGTTGGCTGTCGGCTGTCTCCTAAGTGTGCTAAGTCCTTAGCTGGAACAATGGGGTGATCTAAGTGTAGATTCGGTAGCAAGTGAGCAACCCCGTGTCCTCAAATGCCACTCATTAGTCATTATAAAAAACAACATGTTATCAAGCTGTTTTTTTTTTCTATATGCATTGCACTTTCCTGCTGGCTTCTTCTCTCTTGCTTTTCCACAACCAAGTTGTGGACGCTATATATTACATTCTTCCCATTCTTGATTCTTCACTCCGATGTTGTAAATCAAATCCAAAATCACCACCCGAAGCCCTTTCTTTCACTCTCTCAATCCTCTTAAACTCTATACAAACATGGCTTCATATCAAAGCGATTTTCTTGTAAAACTTGCACTTCTTGTTTCTCTGGTTCATTTGACATTGGCAGCAAGGCAGGTTGCTACACCATCCCAAGATCAACAAAGTTTGGCCTTTGAATACCACAATGGCCCTCTCCTTAGTGGCAAAATCTCCATCAATCTCATTTGGTATGGCAAGTTCAAGCCATCAGAACGTGCCATAATTTCAGACTTCGTCACCTCCTTATCCTCATCGCGCTCCTCTGCAAATCCCACCACAAACCAACCATCTGTGTCCACATGGTGGAAGGCGACTGAGAAATACTACCATCTGATTAAGTCCAAGAAATCCTCTCCTCTAACCCTCTCAATGGGTACTCAAATTCTTGATGAAAGTTATTCTTTGGGAAAATCTCTCACAAGTCAACACATCAAACAGTTGGCAGCTAAGGGTGAGCAAAAGAATGCCATTAATGTTGTCCTAACAGCTTCCGATGTTGCGGCTGAAGGATTTTGCTCAAGCAGGTGTGGGACCCATGGATCTTTAAGTTCCAAGGTTGCCCCTGTCAAGGGAAAGATTTACAAGTTTGCCTATATCTGGGTTGGTAACTCAGTGACTCAGTGCCCTGGTCTATGTGCATGGCCATTCCACCAGCCCATCTACGGCCCACAAGCTCCACCTCTGGTTGCCCCAAATAACAATGTTGGCTTAGACGGCATGGTGATAAACTTGGCTAGCCTATTGGCTGGATCTGTTACCAACCCATTCGGAAATGGATACTATCAAGGCCCAGCAAGTGCACCCCTTGAAGCTGCCTCAGCTTGTACGGGTGTCTATGGCAATGGAGCCTATCCTGGTTATGCTGGCAAACTACTAGTGGATCCTACGAATGGTGCAAGTTATAATGCACATGGTGCAAATGGTCGAAAATACCTCCTTCCGGCCTTGATGGACCCTTCAACTTCAGCTTGTTCTACTTTAGTTTGAAATCAGATATCTCGTGTATGTATAGTTATGAGGAATTTGATAATATGAAAATTCTTTGATTCTTTAATTACTTGTCATCTTCAAATAATAAAATCTTATATCTTATTTCAAATCTTAACATTTTATATTTTTAATTATAAATTTAAATTATTATTATTATAATTCAACCAAACCAAAAGTATCTATTTTATATATTCTTATAATGTGCAATGCATATAATGACATTGGCTCATAGAGAAAACTCATGCCAATACTTTTTATATGTAAATTGTTCATTATCTATATAAAAATTATCATCACAAATTAAAAAATGTCAGAATCTATATTTCGATATATACTCAAGTYACTGTTGGATTAGGGTTCTGGAGCAACCTACCCAGTAGGGAATTTCTTGGTATTGAAAAGAAAATGAATGACTTTGCTTTCTAGTTTTTTCCTCTCGAATTCGCAGAATCTTTCTTTCTTAAGGTGAGARTGTGATAAAGATATTAAGTAATCTTAAATTACGTTATAACTTTATAATATATTATTTAATATTGTGTTAAAGCTATAAAAAAATATATAAAGATTGAATATAAAATCAAACTGCGAATCTGATCAGAATTGAAGTCATTCTGATGAAAAACCTCAAAGCAACCCATTCTTTTTGTTGTGTCAATTTTATTTTGGTGCTACATAGCAAGTAAAGGGAAATAGCTTGGATGATGCTTCTTCTTCTGTTGCCAGCCCAGTCTGTTCTTTATTACTWGAGAGGAAGAGGCTCTTTGACTGAGATAAACTTGCAACCCAATTTAGGGTTTCTGGTTGCATGCACAGAAAACTTTGGACCTACTCTACAATTTAATGATCAGTCAAGTTCTATCATCATTTTTAGGGTACTGTGTACTCATTCTCCAATTAAATCCTATATTTTGTAGATCAATTACGTATTAAAACATCTCCAATGTTATAATGTGAATATTTAATAAATTATGATATGTTATATTTAAGATGTGGAATGTCAATCCACATCATATGGAATGTCTAATTAGAGGAAGAGGAGGTTAAAAAATCATCGTCAAATGCATTATGTCAACACCCTATAATTTTGTTTRTGTGATAATTATTTTGCTTAAATAAAATAAAATAAAAATAACTTTTAACAGAAAACTATCCAAATTTAAATCTAACATTAAACACCATCTCCTTCATGGTAGCTTCAAGAACAAAATTTAATGTCCCTGCATTATTTTGTCAAATCTGGATTTCTTTAAATCATCTTTCCTCCATTATTAGAGCTCTCAAGAACAAAGTTTTATCTTTCTCTTCCGACGAAAAAGATCTTAGGAAAGTAGCAAGGTGAAAATCTACAGAAGCCCACGAAAAAATCAGTCTTCTTTGGATTTCACAACACGAAGAAGAGGAGTAGAAAGGAAACACAAAAAATTTATAACAAGCCACAAAAAAATCCAATCTTTATTCATTTAATCCTTGTTTCTATATTTGTAAGGGCGTTGTTGTTGTATTCAACATATTTTCTTGCTTCTAATTTCTAGTAAAAGTTACTTGAACATCTATTTGAAAACAAAACACAACCCAGGATTTTTGGATGAGTTGAGGAAATATACATACAATTGGAAATCTTGGAATACGAATCGTTTATAAGAGTGATCTACCGTAATCCAAAATTCTTAATATGGACACTAATATTCAGATGCTAGAAAAATCTGCTGGCCTGTTTAAAATTTATGGTAGAATAAAACTGATGCATTAATCGTTTAGAATCATGATGATTACTTTAGACAAAAAGTTGATGAGGTTGGTCGTATCGGGTTGAGTCCTTTACAAAAAGTTATAGCAACAATACACATACTTGCATAAAGTTGTGCAGTTGATTTTCTTGATGAATATGTTCAAATTGGTGAGAGCATTGCAATTGAAAGCTTAAAGCGCTTTTGTGATGCGGTAACAGGATTGTTTGAAGAAAGGTTTTTAGACAACCAAATACATATGATCTTGCAAGCCTATTAACAGAAGGTCAGACTCGAGGATTTCCAGGTATGCTTAGAGTTAGATTGTATGTACTGGCATTGGAAGAATTGTCCAACTACTTGCCATGGAACACATACTAATGGTTTTAAAAAAGTTCCAACTATTATTCTAGAGATTGTAGCTTCACAGATTTATGAATTTAGTATGTCTTCTTTGGCATGGCTGGTACTGACAATGGTGTTATGGTTCTTGATAGATCCCCATTATTTGATGATCTTGCGAATGATATCGCACCAAAATGTGACTTTATAGTAGAAGGTCATCACTATAACATGAGGTACTAACCTATCTAATAGTATTTATCCGCAATATGCCGTTCGGACTCAAACTATCTCGCAACCATCTTCTATGAAGGAGAAATTATTTACTAAACACCAGAAATCTCTGCGGAAGGATGTGGAACAAGCATTTGGAGTGTTACAAAGTTGTTGGTATATAGTCAAAGGTCCAACGCGTATGTGAAGTGCAAAAGATTTGGGGAAAATAATGAAGACATGCATCATCTTACACAATATGATTATTGAGGATGAGCATATAGTCTTGGAGTTGACGACCAGAAAGAGATGATTCGATTGAAGATGTTACTTTAGAGCTTACTTTTAACTATTTTGCGTCGACGATAAATAGCTAAATGAAATAAATAGTAGACAAAAGGATGCATAAAAATTTAAAGTGTAATGCCGTAATTGATGTTATATTTTAATTATGATATCAATTTTATTATCATAGGCATGAATTTTTTGTCATTAAGGATGATTTTATTTTTTTTTATCATTTTTGTTATCAACTATGCTATACAACACTTTTTAAATTTATTTAAATCGTTTATATTAATTTTTATTTTATTATCTTTTCTAATCTATAGGTGTTTTATGACCTCACACTAGTGTCTGGAAATATATACAATTATCTGAAACCTTTCAGACACTAGCAGCATTGTTAGTTTGTTCATTTTGGAGAATGATTTGTTCCTTTTTTATATCAAATAAGTACATTACATGATGGTGGAAAGAGGTGAAAAAGTAACTTCCACTTACTCATTATAATTTTTAAAATATCATAGTTTTTAAATACAGCTCAGAAGATGGAAAGTTGTTAGYAGGAACATTATAAGTAATCTCCTGAAGTGATTTTGCTGAGTTACTCAAAGAAAAGAAATAATCTCATTATCAAATTACTCAGAGAAATAAAATTTTGAAAAAAAAAAAAAAAGGAAGCAAAAATCCATCATAACACTGGTCTACAGTAATCCATTATAAGTAATGGAACAACAATCTCATGAAGTGGTTTTACTAAACTAAAAATAGYTTTCTGGGTCGAATCAAAATATGTTATGATGGTGGATCAAAGTGAAAGATGGGCTGAATCGGAATATTAAATGAATTAAGTTGGTTCAAATTCTTTTTATAGATTGTTGGATGGATAAAAAGTTAATTGAATCTTGTAATTTCATCTATGACATATATCTACACAATATATAAATTCATATCATTTCAAAGGGTCAATTCACCTAAGAAATTCAAACTTAAAAGCCAGAAAGAAATGAGTTACCAAGAGCTAAAAGCTAAAAAGTGCATAGTTAATCAACTACTCAACAATCGGCRGCAGAAGGATCATCCAGCAGGAAAAGAATACATGAAGAGCTTTTCTGAGATGGTGGGAGTGCCACTGCAAGCCGATGAAGGGAAAGTACTTGAATTGTTATATATTATAGTTGGGAATATGATGCTTTATATGCTGCCCGATGTACTATACTTCCTAATCTATACATGTCAGTAAATATAGAGTCCATAATCGTCTAGTTGAAACATATTGTAATTTACATATATTTATACATGTCAGCAATCAGTGGCTATGAATTTGAGGCATGACTCTTTCTAGACTGAAACTAAAGATGAAAGATGAGGGACAGTGTCAATCTAAGCTAGTATGTCGGATAACAAGACAGTTTACTCATGTCGAACAACAAGAAGGGGAAATACCCAAAGTACAAAGCATATACATATATGGAGTAACTACGAACTCAATGTTCAATTTGAAAAGCTTCAAAAGATGAGTACTAATCAAATATTAAAAAGCAATGTCCATTATATTCTTGACTACCATGTTAAGGTTGATCTAGAAGGTTCCTAAATCTGTGCCTTCTGCACGTCTATGGGCTCGAGGCTGCCTCCCCTTCTGAGGCAATTAATCTAATCTCCAGACACACATACCCKTTTACCATACAAGAAAATCCTATAAAAAAGTCAGAAACTATTAAAAAGAAGGAAAGAAATTCGCTGATCATTAAGAACCCCCAACCACATYAAAAAATGGAAATAAGTATGCCGTGGAAGTAGCGATATGTAGTTAACCATATACACAGAGATCCGAACTGGCATTTCTAAATAGGTACCAAAAACCAATTATGGAGCTCTGTTGGCAATGCAAATAATGCATTAAGAATAGAAACTATTGATGAATTGTAGAGCATCAGCAATTGACTGCACAACAGTTTCCAGAATCAAATTTTAGCAGCCGTGCTGGCTTTCATTCTCCTGGGCTCCCCGATTTTTTCAAGAAATGTCTTTGCCAACTAATCTTATGGTTGAAACTATTAAAATGTGGAGTTCTTTTAATTAATTTGGATTAATGCATGGGAACAAGATTCTAAAAATTGCAACTTTTTGGCTCCACAATTACCACATGCGATTACCATGTAAATCGTAATCAACTTTCCCCCCAAGTCTCTAGTTACAGACTTCATATTTTACAGCTAAAGAATAATCTGGATCTCACTGTCTTCGAACCTCAGCACAAGTCCCTTGACTGGAAGAACCCTCGTTCTGTTCGTTTGTGTTCTTACAGGAAATGTTGGTAATTAACAACATTATTCACCTGACAAAAATCAACAGTATAAGACAGAAGTGGGGGCGAGGTTCCTAGCTGTTACGTTATATAGCTCGCAGTGAATGGCATATTCGATAATCATTAAGAAACAGAGTCTGGAACCTCATTTTTCTTGCAGAAGATTGGCTGGAAACATATTGACATACATGACGGAGTAGCTGTCTGATCCAGTAAGTTCAAGGAAAATCTAGATTAGCATAATGGAATAATTAACTTAAGATCGACTACTTATATTATATATGATTCAGAGATTAGATTCAGTCAAAGGAAAGCTACTGATCACTGATCAATGAGAAACCTTTCAACATCAGTGTAGCTTAGCAGTTTTTTATTGCTACCAACATTAATTAAAAGAGCATCAAGGTTCACTTCGCGTAGATTATAATTAAAATCACAATTAATTTGATCAAGAATGACTCTGTAAACGATTCACAACCTTATAATCATATTGATCATCCATTCCYCGCTTATTAAGAAATACAAGAAAATCTTCCCCTTCACGGGTAAAACACATCCCCAGTATCAGTATGGATACTGTTTGTTATTCAGATGATATCGTCAACCATCCAAATGCCACCCCACAGTTTTAATGCCCCCATCTAATTTCTAAGTCAATTCACGCTTCACGCGTCACCCTTCAAAGAATCCAAACTACATGTCCCTCACTAACCTCGAGTCGTACGTCACACATACACCCACCCCCTCCCATACCCTATATATAATCGTCAAGCCCAGAAATTCTCTCAGACATTGATCAAACACACCACAAAACCCAAGCAAACTCAAATGGCTTCTAGTAATACTCAGTTTCTAACCATCATTTTTTCATTGCTTCTGCTCTTAACAGCCCTCCCAAGTCGCTCCGCTGCCACCCCAAGAAAACTAGTCTTGGTTAACCCAGAACCAACAATTCTCAAGTACCACAATGGGAAGCTCTTGAAAGGCAATATCACAGTGAATCTCATATGGTATGGCAAGTTCAAACCCAGCCAACATGCCATAATTGTGGACTTCCTAAAATCTCTTAGCCCGAAATACCAGCGCAGCCTGCCACCGCCCTCCGTAGCATCATGGTGGAGCACCACCAAAACATACTTGGGGAGTCCATGCACCATCACATTAGGCAAGCAAATATTATCAAACTATCCTCTTGGAAAAACGTTAACAGGCTCTCAAATTCAAGCCCTGGCTTCCAAATATAATCGCCTTAATACTATTAACGTCGTTTTGACGGCGGCCGACGTGGAAGTTGAAGACTTCTGCATGAACCAATGTGGGTCCCACGGATGGACAGGCGGGCAAAAGGGGACTAAATATGCTTACGCCTGGGTAGGAAACTCACTGAGTCAGTGTCCGGGTCAATGCGCGTGGCCGTTCCATAAACCACCTGTGGGGCCTCAGACCCCACCGTTAGTGGCACCTAACGGTGACGTTGGAGTTGACGGAATGATCATCAGCCTTGCCACAGTTTTGGTGGGAGCTGTCACGAATCCGTTTGATGAAGGTTACTTTCAGGGCCCACCCACTGCACCGTTGGAAGCCGRTTCTGCTTGTYCAGGAATGTTCGGGTCGGGTGCTTTCCCTGGTTTCCCGGGTACTGTCTTGGTGGATAAGGTGACCGGTGCTAGCTACAATGCTCCGGGAGTGAACGGGCGTAAATATCTTCTGCCAGCTATGTGGGACCCCAAAACATCGAAATGCAAAACACTKGTTTAGAAATCTTGGACTCTGAAGACTTTGGCGTGCACGACACTTCGAAWATGAGGAGATAAATGTAATTTGGACTGTTGTCACTTTCAATTTCTGCTTTATTTTTATTTTRTGAGTTGATTGTATGTATACGCATAAATTTATTTTTTGAAAGATAAAAGAAAATACAAAGTAATAGTAAATAGATGCACCTTGTATTTAATTCAATATAAATATTTTTTAATTCATTAATTATGAGATTTGGTTACCAATTACTTTAATTTGAAAACAGCAAAAGACAAATATGACCAGACAACATACTCTTAAGAATAGGAGCTAAATTAAAAGTTTAAAGTTATAGATGGGTGAACTTTAAATACTTTTTTAGTTTAGAAGATAGTATTAGGGAAAATTGTTTAAAATTTCATCCAACTATTTATGATTTCCAAACTATTTAAAAAATCATCTTTTTTTTWAAAWAAGATAAGCATACTTATATTTAAGAAAGAATCATAAAATATACCCAAAAAATGAAATATGAAAGATACTTTATTGAAAAAAAAAAAAGGAATCTCCAAAAGTTGGAAAAGATGATGAAAGTGCAAAACTCCACCAGCCCCACACTCCAAAAGCACCTCGCAGATGCATTTGCTGACCCCACAAATAGAAAAATGAAAAGGAACTTTTAGTCCTCAAAAGTGGAATGAGAGGAAAATTAAAACTGAAAAGATATGTAATTCTTAAATAACAAATTGTCTGAGCCCGGATTCGAACAGAGGATCTCTAGAGTGATAACCAACTGGACCACCCGACGCATGCTCATAGCTTTTCGAGGGAACGAAGAAATTGATGGCAAATTCAAAGGGAAAGTTTTCAGTATTATACTTCAATTTGACCATTAAACTATTAACTCATTAAATGATTTCTATTTAATGGTTAGATTGGTTGGAAATCTTGGATTGCACTTTTCTAATGTATTTTTTGCTATATATTATTAGTTTCTCTAATACTTCTTTCTTATCTATTTTATAAGTTAAATATATATTTATCGTGCTTTAATTAATATAATATAGAAATAAATAAGTGTATTAAAAAATAATTAGACTGAATAGCTAAATGCAATGTGAACCTTAAAATTTGGAAAATGTATAGTGGGGATCATAATTTTCATGGACAAAACCAAAAATATCTTGAGTTCGGAAGGTATCTCACTTGTTTCTTGGCCTTACATTCTCTTTATCACTAGGCAGTCCTTTGCTGCCTAGAACTATAGCATGTGAAAGTACCCTCCATCACTGTTACAACTTGGAGGACAAATGGAAACCGTGACCTTTGTCCTCCTCCTTCAATAACCTTGGAATCGGGTGGTTTATTACATTAACTTCAGTCAGTAACCATATTCAAAACTTCAGTCAAAATTTCAAAAACCCAAATGACAATGAATGTTCTTTTGTTTCAGGGATTAGTCATAACAATTTCGAATTTGACCATTGGGTTTTGCAGACTGTGTCTCCCAGTTTTTGTTTGTAGAATCTCAGTCGGCTGTTTAATTGAGATTGTTGAGGGCTAAATGCTAAACTTTGCAAGAAAGCAATGTCCAAGGGCCTCAAGGCGTGAGAYGGTATCACCACAAGGTCTATATGTTGGTTCACATAAAATATAAATGTCAGCAATAATATTATGATACCGGTCAAGAAAACAAAGAAAAGAGGTKAAATGCAGTAACTACARTKGAGTTGGATTTAGAAATGGGGTTAATGCTTTTAAGAAATAGCTATAGCTATCAGTAACTCTCTTGGTAAAGGTAGAAGTTTTACCAAATCTGATTCTTCTTTGAGAATCACAATGAAAACTACCACCCACATGTCATGCCWTTACCATTTTACCTCAAAGATATATATGCTTGCTAGTAGTTTCACACTGCCACACACAATTTCTCAACTATAATCCACAGTGATACTGGTACACGTATTGTAGGCTTGTAGCTTTTAGTCTTGTCTTGACTCGTATTCTTGAATCTTGCCCTTTGTTTTTGATGGTGGGGTGCATTTCATCTCTGAGCTGGTAGGTGGGCTTAGTAAATTCATTTTCTTACAGGCATTCTTTGCCTTTCTTTTTCTTCTCTTCTCTCTGGATGTCTGCTTTTCTCTTTTCTCCCATTGTTTATGCCGGATAAACCGGTGGCTCTATTTCTCCATCTGTATGAGGTCGCAGGCTCTTGGTGTTTCTTTTGGACTGTGGTAACTCAAATGCCTTTTCTATTTATCTTTTACTGMAATTAATTTCTTGGCTGCTTCTGTGTAATCATTTACATTACCTTCCTGGGTAGCTTTCTCTAGCCCCTGGCTTCCTCTGAAACTTTGTAGAAAATGTTGGGGGTTCCACTGTATCTGCTCCGATTTCCTTGTGCTTGAGAGTAGAAATAAGCGTATTCGATTAGATTGAAGGAGCTAGTTCAGTTCAATTAGATTTAAGGAGCTAATTTCTGTTTTTGTTCGTTCTTTTGTTTTTCCTTCATCTTGCATGTCGATTTATGTAGTGGTTTGCCCATCCATAGTACCAAGATTGCAGCTTTCGGGTGGAAGAAATTTTGTTCCTCCCTCCCCTTTTGAGGTAAATTCAGGAGAGACTGGAGATATGAGTGAAAATGGAAAAGATAAAAGAAAGAAAATCCTTCCACTTTCCTGGGTTTGTGTAGGACTACAATTTCCTTTTTTTATTCCTTTCTTCTCCCACGCCTGCCTCCATTTCCCTTGTTTTGTATTAGGATTATGGTTCCTCTTTCCCTTCTTAATAGGAAATTCGGTTTTGCTTTCTGCGTCTGAACTAAAATACTCGTGTATATCTATGCGAGACACAAATTCATATTCGAGAGCGGAACTTTTCAATTAATTGATATCATCTTTGGATTGAATTCAACCATAACCTTTAGTGTCAAGTTTCAAAGTTGAAATCGTTCCGTTTTTCCTTGTTGAAGAGCGAATGACCAGTARATGAAGATTTTCTATTTAAACGGAAGAGTATTGCAACTTTCATATTGAGAATGGGCTTCTTTCATTGTTGTTTTGCATAAATTCAGAGTTGTATAGTTGTCATGTAAAAAGTCTTGTTCTTAAGAATCTCAATGTTTTATGAAGAAATTCAGATGGAAGGAACCGATTCCTCCTGTTGGGAAGATCTTCTGCCAGATGCACTTGGGTTAATCTTCAAAAATCTCTCTCTCCAGGAGAGATTAACTGTAATCCCTGTGGTATGTAAGTCTTGGGCCAAAGCAGTGACAGGCCCTTACTGCTGGCAAGAGATAGACATTGTAGATTGGAGTATTCGCGCTGATCCAGAGAATGTTGATCGGATGCTTCAAATGCTGATTACGCGGAGCTCTGGTTCTCTCCGGAAGCTGTGTGTCTCTGGCCTGCTTAAGGAGCCTAGTTTCTCTTTCATTGCTGAACAGTAAGTATAGCTGCACACGCTTGGTACAAATGCTCTGTTCTATGTCGTCTTGTTTGTAATAGATTTGTGTGAATTTGTTACTTTAGAATCATTGAATCTTTCGGCAGTCACATAATCATTATGCATTTTAGGTTGCCATGGGGCTTCATTCATTCTAACTGGAACTAAATGATGCTCTCACTCAATTCCTCTCTTCCCTCTCTCATTCCAATTTTGACTTCCACCAGCTTAGTTACACACATGCAGATTCAAACTATCCCATATTGTTTTGACATCAAACTCAATCGCCAATCGCCCATTCTTCATGGGAAAAGATAAAGAGTTTAGTTTTTGGGCTAGAGGTGCCAAAATAATCATCTTATCCATACTAAACATCACTACCAGATAATTGCAACTTCTCCAACTATTGAATTTATACCTGTTCAGGGGTATAATTTGATATGCCTTCCTGTTTTGCTAGTGCTCGTTCCCTACAGACTTTGAGATTGCCTAGAAGTGATTTAAATGATACTTTGATGGAGAAGATTGCTGGAAAGCTATGCAATATTACTTTCTTGGATTTGAGCTACTGCAGTAACATTGGTGCCCCTGGTTTGGAGGCCATAGGAAAAAATTGTAAATTGCTTTCGAGACTGAGCCGAAACATGCATCCCCTGGATGTGGAGGTCAAGCTTTCACAGAAAGACGAGGCTCATGCCATTGCGACAACTATGCCAAAGCTCAAGCATCTTGAAATGGCATATCATCTTATTGATACCATAGGTTTTCTGGAGATCATCTCCAGCTGTCTTGAGCTTGAGTTTTTCGACTTAAGAGGATGTTGGGATGTGAAATTTGATGAAAAGTACCTACAGGACAAGTTTCCCAAGTTAAACGTGCTAGGACCTCATGTCGTGGACCAGTACGAGAGGCATGCCTGGGAAGATTGCTCGGACTTCTCAGATTCATTGTATGACTATGAGAGTTCAGATGGGATGTGGGATGATGAGGACAGGCTTGAGCTTAGGTTCTATGAAGGATTTGACGAAGACTCGGTTTATGGTTGGCCTCCATCTCCCTGAGCCCCTGCGAGGTTTACTTTTGGTCTTTAATAGTGTTTCCTACAAAATATGTATTTGGAGAAACTTAACTGTGCATCTGTATAATTCTTCGTTTATCTATTAACTGCTTTCTTTCTCTCCAAATCGTTTACTGTCTTTCATCTTGATCAAGAATGCCTATCTCATTAGATTAAACTCTATTTGAAGCAGAGATGGAAGTTGACTGAGTTCCAAGGTTAACAATTGAATGTGGTTGCAGAAAGTTGGTTGTTTTGGAAGACGACCACTGTTAATAAGAGAAGGATGTTTCAGACATGGTCTCTGTAGAGGCATTCCTAGTATTAGTTGCTGAGTTTGTTTCTTGTAATTAAGGCTGTACATATCTGTTAYTAGTAAATGGATCACAAAATCTAGATGCAATTCATTCATGAGGCTCTAGAAGCATTTGATGAGCTCTAAATCATACTTGGATAGAAGGGAACAAAACAGAGTGACCACACCTATCGAGTAACCTCATTGCCAAATCGACTGGGTTTGTTATGGAGGACATCAGTGCCTACTTTGTACTGGATAAGCATCATCTCCCTCGTTATTTAATAACAGAACAATGGACCAAGTGAGTTTGAACACAAGAAATTTGATCTTATGCCCTTTATTCTTGAACCCGTTTTAGTAAAATCTGGATAAACTACATCTTCTTCATAAGATAAGCGAGCAAGATCAATTATCACAAGAATCATCCACTCCTTGCATCCAATAGTCGTAAGTCTGGACTTCGGATGATACTGCTGTTTCCTGCTCTTTCCTCATCTGTAAGATCAGGGCTGTCAGAATATGCCATGTCATATACTACCTTGAACTCATAGTCAAGACACCGGTCCACTGGAAGAAGAAGATGTATTTGCTGTAATTAGATATTTGTTGGTAGGATTTTAGGGGTTGGGATCAACGAGCTTATTGGAAGTGAAACGAGGGTGGTGGGTGGTGGCTTACTTAACAAGCCCGCAGCTCCACGTATGGGATTCAGGATTATTTTAATATTAAAGTCAGAGAGCTTTTCAGCACACCTCATTCCACCTTAAATTATCTGTTTTTTACTCGTTATTAGATTTTATGCAAATCCAAAAATTGAATTATAATATAATAAGAAGAAATGTTAGCGCAAACTATATTATTTTTTATTTTTATATGTGTTCTTCAATTTTATTTTTAAATTTTTTATTCACTTAATATTTTACGTCTATTTATGTTTTGTTATAGAAAAGTCGTTTGGATAACAAATAATATTAACAAGTTTTGTTTTGAACTAAATGAAAACTTTTCATCAAAGATAAAATTTTTCCTAATTAACTTCAGATTCAAGCATCTACTCAATGACGACGAGTGATGGAAATTTTAGTTGAATAATTAAATATTTATATTAGTTTTAAGTTGTAATTGATTATTCATGTTTGTGAAAAATGTTAAACGATTATTCATACATAAGCTACACGATTATTTATAATTTTTAAAATTCCTCATTGCATTCACCAAACCAACAATGTTTTTGCCTTTGTATATATATGAAGTTTTCTTTCACAAACGYTTATTCAAAGTTTTCAAAATTCTCCATTCCTGTCAAACATAGAAATTTTTACCCTATTTGACCATGTTACGTTCAATAAKAACCAWACWCATTTGGACACYAGTTCTRCCTAACTCAAAATACAAATATCAAATTTCACCATACATGAATCAATTCGCTACTTCYTTGTCGAAAAGTAAAGTGAAATAAAAATTCAAATATATAACATGCACATAGAGTTTTTCTTTAAATTCTCTAAATAATTTTTTAAATTAGAATAGATTAAGATCTCGAATAAAATCATAGTCCAAACAAAAGCTAAAGGGGGACAAGAAGAACATGAAAATGACAACACTACCCCTCATTCTCTTTCTCTTGGGGGAATATTTCCATTTGGTTGATTTTTAGAGACAAAGGAAATTCCAATTTCCCCCTCCTACCAGGAACCAATACTATGTGCTATTACAGTGCTAAATGGCTAAAGCAAATTAACTCCACACATTATGAATAGTGAAATTTCATTTGCTGTGATCTGATTCGAATCGGCCGACAGCATCCATGAAAGATTCTTGACATTAATTATTGCCGAAAACTTTCATTATTTATTTTTCTTTTTTCCTATTATGCGAACTACTATACCCAAAAACTTGACATTAATTTTTATTATTTCAAAAAAATAGTTTGAAAAAGTAATTTCGAGATACTTTTTAAAAAAATATTATTTAATACTGTTGAAAAAATAAAAATGTTTTCAAATATTTTTTATAAAAGCACTTTCTGTTTTCAGTGGATAAACTTATTGAGGTTGTTGGGAGAAGATGCATTCATCAGCCTGATTTCTTATTTTTCTTGGTAGAGTAGGATCTCTACAGAAGCGGTAGTAGGTTTTGGTCCAACCTTGCGCTTATGGGATCARRACTCACGATTTATTTTTTTCCAAGTTGCGATTCATACGGCTCTTGTTCTCCACAGGTAAGCTTAGGATAATTAGGTGATYTATGTTTGTCTAATTCCTCTATATATAATAACTTATTCTGATCGAGTATGTTAATGTAACATGGAAGGGATATATTAGAAGAGTTGAAAGATTAGATCATAATAGGAGCACAATAATAAAATTTAACTTTAAATATTTTATTATATTCTTTAATTCCTTAATTTTTGTGTAAATATGTGCCTCCTTAATGAATGGATCGAAAACTTTAATTTCGAGAGATCGAATTATATATTTTTAATCTCGAGGAATTTAACWTTATATTCTCAAAAAACATGTTAATCTAAATAATATAATTTTGATGTTTCTTTTGTCAGATTAAAAACCCAATAGGTTCTTTTTTTTAAAGAAAAAATCGTAGGATATAAATTTACTACACAAAAATGATGAGGAATAAAACTTAGATTCATCTACAGGGGATGCGTATTCCTACCAAAAATACTTTTTCATTTTAGAAATTGAACCCAAAAAACAAAAAAGAAAAAGAAAAGGTAATAGTAACAATGATATACTTTTTTTTTTTAATAACCTTAAAGAAAAATTATATACTTCCTTTTTGTTATTATTATTGCCAAGATTAACTAAAGTCGCAATTAGGGTAGGTAAAGGACAAAACTATTGACTTATTCTCAWTTCAGTCCTGAAATTACCAGAAAATCCCTCCCAACTACCCCAMTTTGTTTATTGTTCTTCTTTCAGGGGCAATACAACAACCACCACCAGCCACCGCCTGTCCCARCCAAWGACCTCCGCTACCCCACCTGCCAAGTCCCRCAAAACCTSCTTATAAAACCCCTTCAATCTCTCTCCTTCTCGTCAGGTACCACCCACGCCCTCCAATAAAGGAAAGGTACCACCGAGCAGACCTGCATTTCATACCTACAATGGCTCTCGCTGGCAGTCATAGTTCCCTCCTCCCGAATAAATCCTCAGCCCCTCAATCGCCGCCATTGTTGACTTCATCGTCCAAACCTTCAAATTTCACCCTCAGTCAGTCGAAGTCCTCCTTCAGATCCATTCAGCCTATCTCAGCTGTTCATGCAGCTGACTCTTCGAAGCTTCAGAAGCCAACTTCTCCTTCCGCCACAGCATCTACAACAGTAGCACCGGCGGCGACGCCAACGGTACGAAGCAAGGAGGGTGTTCCTGCAAAATGGGCCCCGGACAGTTGGAAGACCAAGAAAGCGCTTCAGCTTCCGGASTACCCGAATCAGGAGGAGCTCGACTCGGTTCTCAAGACTCTGGATGCTTTTCCTCCTATCGTGTTCGCTGGAGAAGCTAGGAGRCTCGAAGAGCGGCTTGGCGAGGCTGCAATGGGCAATGCGTTCTTGCTCCAGGGCGGAGATTGTGCAGAGAGTTTCAAGGAGTTCAATGCTAATAATATCAGGGACACATTCAGAATTCTTCTGCAGATGGGTGCTGTTTTGATGTTTGGCGGCCAAATGCCCGTCGTAAAGGTAACGTCTTTCATTCTTTTTGCACACTGGTTTTCMTGTTTCTTCCTGAAAGTTATAGTATTAAAACTAAAAGGCTATCCCTTCATTCGTTGTCACCTATTTTTTGTCTTTCTTGGATTACATATGAGTTCCACGATGGCTTGATTAGATTTTCATCTTCCATAGCCGCATTCAATTCTTATCAATTAAGATTTTCCTTCCGTAAGTATCTTTAGCTGTTTATGCCTAGAACTGAATTTGGAAGTTGGTTAACGGGTCCATAGGTAGGAAGAATGGCCGGTCAATTTGCAAAGCCAAGATCAGATCCCTTTGAGGAAAAAAATGGCGTTAAATTGCCAAGTTACAGGGGCGATAATGTTAATGGAGACGCCTTCGATGAGAAGTCGAGGATTCCTGATCCTCAGAGGATGATCAGGGCCTACTGCCAATCTGCAGCTACTCTGAATCTGTTGAGGGCATTTGCTACTGGAGGATATGCGGCCATGCAGAGAATTAACCAATGGAATCTGGATTTCACAGAGCACAGCGAGCAGGGTGARAGGTATGTTGGTTTATCAAGAGTTCTCTTTGCATTTTGGCGCTTATGTTAGGATAAACAGGTAGGAAGTGCAAGCTTGGATCTCTTTCTTGTGCGTGTGTGACGGTTTACTACTTTTTTATTTACATAGCTTTTTCTTAAATCTTGGTTGTAAATATTTCTTAAACAAAGCCTTTTATTGAAAATATAAAAGTTCTTCGCTAATTTTCTGGTTGGAAGTTGGTGTCTCCAAACTTCTGCTCTTTAATGTTTCACCGAGTCCCATCTATTACTTCGTTAGACATTTTTGTCTTCCTTTGCAGATTATGATGGAAATTGCTGTTTTTTGTTGCTTGCCAGGTACCGTGAACTAGCACACCGTGTGGACGAGGCCCTTGGGTTTATGTCTGCTGCTGGACTTACAGTGGACCATCCAATCATGAGAACCACGGAGTTCTGGACTTCTCATGAGTGCCTGCTCCTGCCTTATGAGCAATCCCTTACCCGTTTGGATTCAACATCTGGACTGTACTATGATTGTTCTGCCCATTTTCTTTGGGCTGGGGAGCGAACCAGGCAGCTTGATGGTGCTCATGTTGAGTTCCTGAGAGGAATTGCCAACCCTCTTGGGATTAAGGTAAAGATGGATCTTTTGAATAAGTTCGGGTTTTTTGCTTTGTGAGCCGTCGTCGTACTAAATGTCCATTTGCAAAGTAAGATACTGCAMCTAACAAATAAGATTTCTTTCATCTCAGGTAAGTGATAAGATGGATCCAAATGAGCTGGTTAAGCTTATTGAGATCTTGAATCCTCAGAACAAGCCTGGTAGGATCACAATAATTACCAGAATGGGAGCAGAAAACATGAGGGTCAAGCTTCCTCACCTAATAAGGGCAGTCCGAAGGGCAGGGCAGATTGTAACTTGGGTTAGTGACCCCATGCATGGGAACACCATTAAAGCTCCTTGTGGTTTGAAAACTCGTCCTTTTGATTCTATCAGGGTAAGCTGCTGCATCATTTTACTTTCTATATTCTCTATACGCAATTCATAGGAGTTGGACCAACAACCGGATTAGCCAAGAGCTGCAAATTCGTATTATTGTTTAGTAGTTTTAAAAGTGAGAAAGATGAAACAAATGTACAAAACTCTCAAAGAGAATGTTCCTTCAGAAACTTCGTAATTGGAATATTAGCAATTCTCTATGGTGGGTCTACTAGTCCATCCACCTTGAATGATGTAACTGTTCAATTTCATCTTAGAGGGTAAGATAGTGAACMCATTTCTGGGCAACACTTGGATTAATAATGTAAATGAGATGCATTTGGGTTTGGAAAGACTAACGTGGAGGTGTTGTTGGTTGGGAAATGTCCTCTTTGTAACCATTGAYCCAATATTTAGAGCAGAACAACTTTTTAGGTAGGTTGTTGGATGTCTTAATCAAGAATTAGGTTTGGGAACCTGGGATWCGATATTGGGCTGCTAATAACATATCCCTTTCAATGAATTATTATGCTTTAGAGGRGATTTGCCTCACCATTATAACTTCAACATGACACAACTCTGAAGCTAATGGTTCGTCACATGGTGGCTCTACTGTTTCCTGGCTACATTACGTTGTCGATGTGTAGGTGTAACCCTAATATAGCTCCATTTTTATTCATTTGTGATTGGACAATAAGTTTTTCATTGTGATGCAACAGGCCGAAGTAAGAGCATTTTTTGACGTGCATGAACAAGAAGGGAGTCACCCTGGAGGAGTGCACTTAGAGATGACCGGCCAAAATGTGACAGAATGCATTGGTGGATCACAAACTGTTACATTTGATGATCTGAGCTCACGCTACCACACACACTGTGACCCTCGGCTTAATGCTTCTCAATCTCTCGAGCTTGCTTTTATTATTGCAGAGCGCCTGAGAAAGAGGAGGCTTGGATCCCAGAAGTTATTAGCTTAACATATCTGTAGAATGTCTTTGAGAGTATTCATATGTTTTTTCCTTTTACATAAATTATTCTCGTTTGTAACAATATAAATATTATTTGCTTCTTACTGGAAAAAGAAAGCAGTATTATATGTACTCGTGTATACTGGAAGAAGTTGTTGGTTTGAGATTTTGACGAGGCAAAGCAATAAAGCAAGAACTTGTTTAAACAACTTTGGTGGGCAATATTGCACCTGGCGTGCAATATCCTATGCATTATCAGCCGACTTATGGTATTTCACGAGTTATTCTCTTAAATTTAAAATCTGCAGAGTTGTTGGTAGATCTTTACTCAGTCTCTGGGTAGAAAGACTTCAAAAAGCTTGAGACTTGGCATTTTTTATATGCTGTCCTTGGTAAAAAGTAACTTGATAAGGCACATTTTCTCATTTCTTCTGGGACTCAACTGTGTCTCCATCGAAGGTAGAAAGTAGAACAATGCAAAAATATGTTCGTTGATTAGTAAATGTAGAACAAACCAGCTTCCCTAGTTTGGATTTTGTTGGAATGAAGCCCAAAGGATTGGAAAAGGTCGAACACCCAGTTTAATCTCCTTAGCACGTGTCATTATTATGCACGCATTTAGATAAAAAATGCAAGTTACTTTCTTATTGTATCTTTTTTCCTGTGCCTACCTTGAAGAAGAGTTTGTTCCTAATATTGTTGGTTTTGTTTACACTAGTATATGACAGAAAAAWTTGAGTAATGTTACTTGGTCAATTGAAATATGCCCACTTTTTGAACATTTTCACTTGAATGATAAATTTATCTTTATTTCGTATTAATATTTATCATCCATAATCATTGTCTTCTTGATACACCGAAGGACACCTCGGATGCGAAACAAAGGAGGGACTCGGCGACGAACAGCCCAAGGACACCAACGATAACGATAAAGCAATTGCAAAGACAGTCGAGTTTGTGGTGTTTTCAGACATAGCAATGAATATTCTCAAAGCCCAGACCCTCGTAATATATATAATAAAATTCCTAAAATGCCCTTTACTTTTATATATTTTCTATTTAAGTGAGATGCTCTTCGCTTAATTAATTCTGACTAACTATTTTTATGACTTTTTATTTAATGAATACATAGTCGTTGTTAAATATATATTAAGTATATAAGAACAATAAATTAACTGAAGAGCTTCTCTTTATCATTTTTCATTTWTCATTTTTCTTTTTTTTGAAGTTAAAGAACATTTTGAGTGATGCTCCTTTTTTTATTCATCAAACTCTTGCGCGTGCACAAACAGATATGTGTGTTTGTGTGTGTGCGTCGCGTGTATAAACTAAGAAAATATTTATAAATTCATTATGTTCTATGTTCAAAATTTAATGTTCTATATTAAAAAATATATATAATGTTCTAAATAGAAGATAAAACTAAAGATGGTATTTATTTGACGATTTTATTTGAGTTATTATTCTAATACTTAATCAAATAAAAAGAAACGGTATTCTAGGCATTTTATTATATCTATCATTAACAAATTAAATAGTTTTGGGATGAAACTTCTCAATTGGGGAACAAAGTGAATATTAGGATTTAGAATTTTAAGGTTTAGGGTTTAAAATCGTAGGGCTTAGGTTTTAGAATATTTTATCATTGAATTGATCGTCAAATTAAGGTGGACAGAGCATCGTGGTCCAAAAAATTATCTCATGAATATTAACATGGTCCAGAAAATTATTATAGGCATATTGACAAG
>MEJB01000017.1:3720064-3776160 GCA_001752375.1 Rhazya stricta
AGGTTCTGATTCACAAATCGAGTCTGCTTAAAAGATGAGGCCAAGAAAATATTTCGACTGCATTTCGATAATAAACCAAATGAGGAGTTATTCATGTATATTTTGGTATAGATTTGTATCATGGATAAATTTTAGAAAAAGGATAATTGAATGCCTCCATCTAGACAAGCATGGCTTCAAATCTGCTTTGTTCTTGTATCATTAAGTAGATTTCGTGATCTCTTATTAAGTTTTTTAGCGCTTTTGAATGAAATCGTTTATCTATTTATTCTTTTGCAATATCCAGTCAAAATAACATTTTCATATCTTCTTGCTAATATTTTTTAGCTTTCTCTGTATGAATTCCGTAGCTCTTATAGTACTTATGCAAGTTTAATAATCTTCTGGCTTCTGAATGCTTCTTATATAATCATGATTATTATTATTTTGAGTTAAAATATTTCTCATCACATATCTCATCAGACATCCATCCTAGGGAGAATCATAATGCAGTTCTCATCATCCACAGAGTGTATATATATAATAATTCTAAATAGGATATTATTCGATGATCCATTCTTAGTTTATATATGCTCATAATCGAAAAATCTTCATCAGAGAGAAATATATTCTTCATCATTTAACTTAATATTATTCATTTGAATATCTATAAGGTATAATATTACTAGGTAAGCGCTCTGAGGCACCAGTGGTGGGCTTAACAAAAGTTAGTCAAAATCATAAAAAATTAGTGTATATCTGATAAGATAACTGCATGTCCCGAGTATTTGGTTAAAATAAAACTAATCCAAAGTATATCATTGCAGCATAATAGGAGAATACAGAGTTTCAAATATCCAAACAAAACATAAGAAGTTTTTCTATCTTAATACAAAAGAGTAGTTTTTTTGGTTTTGATACGAGAGGTGCTGCTATGTAGTAACAGATCCTGGCAGAGGTATAATGGAGGATGAGTATTGCGTAGTTGGCGATTGTGGCCTGCCCACCATGATAACTGCATCATGACACAACTTCTGGGGAAGCGAGATGTGTGTTGGGGCGGTTCCACAGGGGCTGAGCGTTCCTGAGCCTACATTACGTTGGCGAGTAGAACCCTGAATATAGCTCCATTTTTTATTGCGAGCTGAACAAGAAAGGTCATGTGATGGCAACAGCCCGAAGGAGAGATTTGTGACGTTTTCGTTAATGCGTTGAGTTTTTATGAACAAGGAAGGGTATTGTCACCCTGGAGGATGCACGTAGAAGAGCCCGGCCCAAAAGTGCCAGAATCGAGAGCACCAGAGAGCGTGTAGCATGAGTGATCTGAGTAGCGGAGCCGACACAGGCACTGAGCGCCTCGGCTGAATGCTTCTCAATCTCTCGAGCTGGCTTATTATTGCCAGAGCGCCTGAGAAAGAGAGGCTGATCCCAGAAGTATAGGTGCGTAAGAGTAGTCTGAGATGCTTGAGAGTATCAGATTGTGTTCCTTTTACATAAATATTCTTTGTAACAATATAAATATTATTTGCTTCTTACTGGTAATAAATATATGGAAGAGGGCCAGTATTATATGGTGACTCGTGTTATATACTGTAATATGTTTTTTGAAGATTTTGGACGAGGCAAAGGCCATAATAAAGCGCAAGAACTTGTTTAACACTTTTGGAGCAATATGCCACCTGCGTGCAATATCCTTGCATATCAGGCCGACTTATTGGTAATTTCACGAGTTATTCTCTTAAATTAATAATCTGCAGAGTGTGGTAAGTATTCATGGTTACTCAGTCTCGGCGGTAGAAAGACTCAAAAAGCTTGAGACTTGCATTTTTATATGCTGTTCCTTGTAGAGTGATATTATGATCCGTTAGATTAACGTGCCAACATTTCTCACTGCTTCTTTATCGTCAACTGTGTCTCATCCGAAGTAGAAGTAAGAAAAAATGCCCAAAAATATGTTTGTGGGATTAGTAAATTAGATACATAATGCCACAGGCAACCCTAGCTTTGGAGTTTTGTTGGAATAATCCAAAGATTGAAAAGGGCGAAGCTATCGCACAGTTTAATCTGCCTTAGCACGTGCATTATTATTGCAGCACATTCGATAAAAACTCAGATACTTCTTGATGGATCGTTTTTCCTTGGCCTACCTTGAAGAGTTTGTTCCTAATATTGTTGGTTTTGTTTACAGTAGTACATGACCAAAAAAAAAAAAAAAATTTGAGTAATGTTACTTGGTCAATTTAAATATGCTCACTTTTTGAACATTTTCACTTGAATGATAAATTTATCTTTATTTCTTATTAATATTTATCATTCATAATCATTGTCTTCTTGATACACCGAAGGACACCTCGGATGCGAAACAAAGGAGGGACTCGGCGACGAACGGCCCGAGGACACGAACGATAACGATAAAGCAATTGCAAAGACAGTCGAGTTTGTGGTGTTTTCAGACATAGCAATGAATATTCGCAAAGCCCTGACCCTTGTAACAAAGCCTGACCTCAAAATGGGTGATGCCACCAAAAGTATCAATACTAATGTTAAACCTATCAACCTCTCCACTGAATTAACTCAATCTGAAAAGCAAGATGTAATTCAACAATACCAGCCCTGTCTGCATAGTCCTCAGAAACCGATCATCAAGGTCACAATTTTGAAGCAAATGTTAGTTAGCTCCATTCGCCTATAAATTGCTTGACTTGTAGGAGCTTAACCGGTCATCGGAGCATAATTAAAATTGATGTAGGTAGAACCCGGGTAAAAGAATGTAGAGGATGAGGTTTTTTTTCCCCCCAATTTTGGCGTTTTAGTTTTTAAGTTTGACGTTAAATTTTAGTTTTGAATTTTTTGTAAGAAATTCATGTCAAAATATGCTGAGAAATTGTTATTAAATTGAATTGTTCAAAAGGTGGGCACATTTGGATTGGCCAAGTAGACTTATTCAAAAAAAATTAAAATAATACTATTTTGCCAACTCTAATTTAACAGTCCAAATGATAATCCATTTTAATGCATAATATCCCTTGTTTTTTATCATTTTTCATATGATTTCAATGTTAATTTATCGTGATAAATTATAATTAAAATTTTAAATGTTATTTTTTTGGGTTAAGTACAAAAAACCCCCATAATTTAGTCAAATTGTCAATTATATGCTTAAAATTTTAATTTTATCACCTTGCATCCCAATTGAAAAGTTTCATTCATAATATTTAGTTTGTTAATAATATATATAATAAAATTTCTAAAATGCCCTTCACTTTTATATATTTTCTATTTAAGTGAGATGCTCTTCACTTAATTAATTCTAACTAACTATTTTTATGACTTTTTATTTAATGAATACATAGCCATTGCTAAATATATAATAAGTATGTAAGAACAATAAATTAACTGAAGAGCTTCTCTTTTTCTTTTTTCTTTTTTTTTTTTGAAGTTAAAGAGCACTTTGAGTGATGCTCCTTTTTTTATTCATCAAACTCTTGAGCACGTACGCACACATATATGTGTGTTTGTGCGCGTGCACGTGCACGTGTTTATAAACTAAGAAAATATTCATAAATTCATTATGTTCTATGTTCAAAATTCAATGTTTTATATTAAAAAATATATAAAATGTTCTAAATAGAAGATAAAACTAAATATGGTATTTATTTGATGATTTTATTTGAGTTGTTATTCTAATACTTAATCAAATAAAAAGGAACGGTATTCTAGTCATTTTATTATATCTATTATTAACAAATTAAATATTTTTGGGATGAAACTTTTCGACTGGGAAACAAAGTGAATATTAGGATTTAGAATTTTAAGGCTTAGGGTTTAAAATTGTAGGGCTTAAGTTTTAGAATATTTTATCATTTGAATTGATTGTCAAATAGATTGTCAAATTAAAACGGACAGAGTATCATAGTCCAAAAAATTATCCAACGAATATTGTCATGCTCCAGAAAATTATTACAGGCATATTGACAAGTAAAAATTGTGTAGATAATAAACAGTTCCCTTACCTCCTTAAAAAATCAAATAATTTTTTAATTAAATTAATCGAATAAAAAATACTTAATCATTAATATTAAAAAAGTTCTCCGAATTAAAAAGAGCAAGAATATCTAAATTGTTTAATTCCTTATAATTTCTATTATTTAATTAGTAAAAATTAAAAAGGCAAACACGACTATAAACGTACAAAATTTTCTTAGCAGGATTTTCCTCGTGGCAACTAATTTTCTTTTCTTTGGAAGAAGGCAACCTAAACACGTTAGGCTTCTTAAAAGCAACATGCAAATTGCAATCTTCTATAAATAAAAGAAAAAGAAAAAGAAGAAGGCGAATCTGCAACGCGTTAGGGAAGGAGAATCAATTATATCCGCGTGGCCCTTTTCAGTTTTCACATTTACCAAAAAAAAAAAAAAAAAGAATCACTATTGACGCGCCGTAGCAGTTGGCGCATTTGGGCACTTTACGCAGCTGAAACATTCTGAAATTCCCAACTTTAATTCGCTCTGCTTGATTTCGGTTGAATTGCATTAGAAAATTTAGAAGATTATGGAGTTGGATGAGAATTGTGAATCGCAATCTTCATTTGCAACGGCAATGCCCAGAGATCGTAGAGCGGAGGCTCTGGGGTATCTCCGTGTGCTTCCGGATGAAATCTTGTCCGCTATATTGACTTTTCTGTCTCCTCATGATATTGGACGCCTCTCTTGCGTTAGCAGGTGACTCGATTTTACGGTACTTTTCGCCATGTTTATTTGTATTTGGTGTGCTATTTCCTGTGCACCTTTTGTTGATGGAAGTTCGAAATGTTTCCAAGATTTTAAGGKAAAAGTTTGTGAATTGGATATTCCCTTCTGCTGTATRTTAGTAATTTGGGAGATGTGAACGAATAGGACTTTGATTGAGTTGAAATGAGGTTAATTCTTCTTGGAGGTAGCATTAGCAATAGTGAAATTGAATATGATGCTGGGAGAGTAAAGGAAAACACGCAATTTAGAAATGGTAGTCTATATGCATAGAGAATTTTTTTTTTTTWWAAGCTGTATTTAGTGAGTTAAAAAAATTTTAAGTTGAAGCTTTGGAGCGCAAATTCAATGATTGCAAATTGAARGAAAGAAAACGCAGAAAGAGAAAMAGGAAATAGGAAAACGTTGCCAACTTCGAGGGGATCAATGTCCAAACTTAGTATTTGTTTGAACCATCTGCCTTCACTTCMTTTCAGCWCTAAAATCTGTATTCAGGACGTTGTTTTTAATGTATAGTTTRTTTTGTCTTATTTTGTTTTTTGAAGGTAACASAAAGTTTGAACAATAAAGAAAGTTAACTAGCWGATTAAGTTCCAACGCCTAAACATACGGTGCTGTTGTTATTATGTTTTTAGTTATACTTGTTAATTTCATGAACTTTATCAGACATTTGTTCATGAAAACTCCATTCTGTAGTTACTGTTTTGCTTCATCTAAAATTATGTTGCTCTTCATCCTCTCTTTTGTTACCCTGACTGTATCTATAAACTCTATGTTTATGTACAAGGATTAATATACTTATGAATCCTTGCATCTTCGTTTCTACTGCCTTCACCTTCCCACATCAATAAAAGAAAAGAAAGAAAAGAGACCAGAAGACTACTATTCCATGTTTATCTCTGTTTATCCTGCCTTTATTTTAACTTATCCAGGTATATTTGTGCCSCATTCCTTCCTGAGTTATTTGACATTTCTTTCTCTCAAATGTAGTGTAATGTATATTTTCTGCAATGAGGAGCCATTGTGGATGACTCTATGCCTTAAAAATGTGAATCGTCAGCTTCAGTACAAAGGCTCATGGAAGAAAACAACTTTTCATCAGTATGATTGCTGGCTATCATTATTGAAGTTTATTGTTTCTCTCACCATTTGAAATGATGTTCTAATTCTTTCATTTGTTTGTAGATTGGATGTGACGGCATCTGAGGAATCTTCCCGCAAACCACTGCATTTTGATGGTGAACATGGGGATAAAGTTTTTTTTTTTTTAAATTTTTAAATTTGGTATAATCTCTTTATGCTATTACTGAAAGTGATGGCATTTTAATTCGTCTAGGCTTTTACTCTTTGTTTCTTTATCGGAGATTTTATCGATGCTATACCACTTTGGATGGATTCTCTTTTGATGATGGAAACGTGGAAAGAGAGAAAGACATTTCTTTGGAAGAGTTTCATGTGAATTATGATGGACAGAAACCGGTTCGACATTCTAACAATGCTTATTTTGTTGAAGATGTCCTTCTATCAGACTGAGCAAGTTTGTTTCTTGATTTTCAAATACCTTTATTGCTGAATGGGGATATCTCTTAGCATGAAAATAAACCTCTTGGATCCAAACATATACATCACTTTGGTATTCATATTATGTTTCTGAGTTTTAGCCTTAAAAACTTGTCCTGTCTTATAATGAAGACAAAGGATTGATGGAAATAATGCCAGAAACATACTTTAACCTTTCAAAATGGGTTTGGATTAATTAGAAATGATAATAGTTTCCTGAGGAAGTATGATTAATTTTTTATTTTTTATTGGCTGACCTGACAAGTACTTAAATATTTATATTGAATTACTTTGTATTTGAAATTCTTGTTTGACAAAAGGTGCTTGATATGGAAGGAGGATAAAAGTAGAAACCATTCACTTACTCGTTTCTTACGGCGGCTACATGCTTTTAACTTACATGTACATCATGGGCATTGCATGCCATCCAACCTAAAAATTGTAGAAAATATAATGTACTATGTAGCTTATCTACTCATATACTATCTTATACTATTTGACAGGTTTTAATTAGTGGCCTAGCTGACACTTGGCCTGCCAGGAATGGATGGACTCCCGAACAGTTTCTGATGAACTATGGAGATATAACATTTCGATTATCTCAGAGGAGTCCTCAGAAAATTAAAATGAAATTTAAGGATTACATGTCCTACATGCAGATTCAACACGATGAAGATCCTCTTTACGTGTTTGATGACAAGGTGCTTACTAATAATAGTTGTTTTCCAGTTTCAGAATTTAAAGTGTTCCTATTTTTCTTTTTTCCCAATTTTCTTTTGGTCACRAGAAGTTAAAGTTTTGAACAACTGTAATTTCTATTTGTGTAGTTTGCAGAAGTTGCACCTTCTTTGCTTCAGGATTACAGTGTGCCACATCTGTTCCAAGAAGACTTCTTTGATGTATTGGATAGAGAAGAACGGCCCCCTTTRAGATGGCTCATTGTTGGACCAGAGAGGTCTGGTGCTTCTTGGCATGTTGATCCAGCTCTCACTAGTGCTTGGAATACCCTCCTCTGTGGCCGTAAAAGGTATTCAGAAACTGACTAGCATATGACATTCATCTTGTGCCAAAAAGTAGTCCTTGCCTGCTGTAGTAATATTTTTCAATAAATTTAACTTTGTAGCAATTGGGATAGTTGGAGTACAAATGCTGCTTTGAAAATTTTATCTAGGATTTTCAATGAGATGGGCCTTCTTATGACCAGTGCTTCTCATACTATTTTAGAAACCAAATGGAAAAGAGTTCTTGTCAAATAAGGTTCAGCATTATGGTTGTAAATGAAAGCATCATCAAATGCATGATGATTAAGATCTTACCCAGAGTTGATGTCTTTATCTTTTGCAGTAAGATTTAAAGTTTTAAGAACAATAACCGACAAGAGAAACTCAAATCAAATGCATGACCTTGTAGATGGAGCTTTTTAATGGGAAAAGCCTGAAATCACTCTATATTGGGATCGTTTGTTAACCAATTTTAGAAAATTGCTAGCTCAAAAATTGCTCAGGGTCAAAGATGACACTTTACAAGTACAAATGCAGCTTTCTGAGAAACAATGGGAACTCTTAGTCATTTGCAACAATTGGAAAGTTAAATGAATATCTTGGGGAACAAGTCATGATAAACATAAAACCATGGGACAGTCCAAGAAAAAATTTCATGATACACTTCCAGATATTGAGCATCTTCACTGTTCGTGATGCCTTTGGACATAATAATTTGTGGTTGAGAATCTTCTAGTTTGTCATTGCTACTTCATGACTGGGCAATGATTTTTTCCTTCATCAAAAACATGGATTCTAACTTCTAGGGTTTGTCTTAGACTCTCAGCCTAGCTTCAAGTTCTCGACTCCAATTATGAGATGGAATGGATGAATATTTTTCTCTCCCTGAATATTCTTTTTCCATTTTGTCTCTTTAAAAAGTAACTTTATGGCATTCTTTATATTTGCTTGCTCTTATGGAAGCAAACTTCTAGATTTTGACTTTTGGAGCATGCTCTTTAGGAGTAGCTTGAGACCAAAATGCACCTCCTCTGATGGGATTGATCAAGGAAAGGAGTATGGCCTTCACGCTTAACAAATAAATGAACAAACAAAAATTTCCTTTTGGTACTATTTCTTTGTGCTTCATGCATTAATAGAAATCAATTTAACATTTCCTGTKCTCTTGTCTGCTAAGGACATACCTGCATGTAAATGTGCTGACAGACTATCTATATGTGATTACTTGATTAAGGCTAACTTGGGTACTTGAGTGTTCCTTCTTTATATGTGTTATTAACTGTGATATTGAGCCTAGAACTATAAATCTGCAGTACTTGCGATGACTCTGGATGCTATCTACAGCCAGTTTGTTTTGGTGTCGTACTGTAACTTATTGTTTCCTGAAGAGCATGTGTTTGCTCTGTCATTGCTCCTTTCAGTTGCTTCATATCGTTAATAACATACTCCTTGTAGAAAGTAACATCTAAATTTTTGAAATAGGTGGGCATTGTATCCTCCAGGAAAAGTACCTTTAGGAGTGACTGTACATGTAAATGAAGACGATGGTGATGTCAATATTGATACTCCGTCATCTTTGCAGGTATATATCGCAATCCCTTTCATCTTCATAGCTTCCTCAGCTCCCTTTTCTCCCCATTCTTTTACAAATCTAGTTCTAGTGCACTGATTCAAAGGCTTCTGTCATGTCTTGCACTTTCTTTTCAGTGGTGGCTGGACTTTTATCCTCTTCTTTCTGATGAAGACAAGCCAATTGAGTGTACTCAGCTTCCTGGTGAGACAATGTTTGTCCCTAGTGGATGGTGGCACTGTGTGCTGAACTTGGAGACCACAGTGGCTGTCACGCAGAATTTTGTGAACTCCAAAAATTTTGAATTTGTCTGTCTAGATATGGCTCCTGGTTACCAACATAAGGGTGTCTGTCGAGCTGGCTTGCTGGCTCTGGATGACGACAGCTTTAAAGAAGCTAAAAAGCATATATTGAGTACAGAAAATAGTTTGAACTACTTAAACCTTACAAGGAAAGAGAAGAGGCCCAGAATATGCCAACCTGCAGAAACTTTAATTAATGCTAAAAATGATAGCTCAGAGTGTAACAACCTGGAAACTCTAGAATTTTCCTATGATATTAATTTCCTATCAACGTTTTTGGATGAAGAGAGGGATCACTATAATTCTTTGTGGAGTTCAAGCAACATCATGGAACAGCGGAAAATGAGAGAATGGTTACGTAAGCTCTGGTTTGGGAAGCCYGGTCTTAGAGATCTAATCTGGAAGGTATTATTTCCATGTTCACATCTTTTTTATTGTTTGAATGTGTCTTGAGACTCGRATTAACTTTTCTCTTCACTTGTCTGCTCTGAGCAAATTTTGTAATCTGGATAGCATATATGACTAATTCCTAGAGAATCTTTAGCTGACCATTGTGATTAACATGAGAATGAGTCTTACAATACATGCAAGGCCGAAAAGGGATGCCTGAAGTTTATGATGTTGACCTTGTTTAAGTTATTTACATTAACTCCTRGTAGTTGGACTGCTGAATAATACTTAATACTTTACCTATGTACAAAATGACAAGTATATAAAAAGCATAAGTTGCATAGCCTGTTAGCCAACTCTTGTTTATCTTAATATTTTGATCAGTAGACCATTAGTCACCTTATTAGAGTTCCCAAGTTATGTTATGTACGCTGAGCTATGAATTTACCAGCTGACATTTAATCTGAATTCACAGGGCACCTGTCTTGCACTAAATGCTAGTAAGTGGTACGAATGCTTGTGTGAAATTTGTGGCTTTCACAAGTTGCCTTTACCTTCAGAGGAAGAGAAGCTTCCAGTTGGCACGGGCAGCAATCCTGTACGTTTCATTTGATAAATCTTGATACATTAAAATTGTTAAGTTAGCTTATGTTTTTCTGAGGCAGAATACTTCATTCTTCATTTATGGTGAATAATGTCAAAGGACACTGATTGATCATTGGTGGAACTTAATTTTGTTAGTACATTATGTATGTAATCCTTCTACCTTTWTGCTCTCAAAAGTGATTTCATGGGAAATAGAATGGCTAGACTACTCTTGTGAAAATCCAATCTCATTTAGAAATACCCCCAGGACAAGATTTTTTTTTTTTTTGAAATCTTGGTGGAAAGTATTGGTATTTAAGTCGTAAGTGTTAACCCTTGTGTTTTTCAGTAAGACATGTATGCAGTGCTAAATTTCTTCCTTTATCTGGCTTAAACATAATGGTTGACCTGATACTTGTTTTCTAACATCAATACCTTGGTGGTCATCTTTTGACAGGTTTATCTTGTTGCTGATAATGTGATAAAAGTATTTGTTGAAGATGGGTTGAAAGCTTCTCTTTATGCTTTAGGCACTGAGGTATCATGCTGGTTATGTTTTGATCTGCTTACTACCTTTTGTCCTAAGCTTATAAAGATTTTCTTTTTAACAGCTACAGTTCTACAATTTATTAGAGAAAACCAACTCTAGGTTGAAGGATCACATTCCTCATGTGCTTGCCAGTGGGATTCTCTTTCTCAAAGATGGAACATATCACATCTTGCCTTGGGATGGCAAAGACATACCTGAAGTGATTGCTAACTGTAAGCTTATACAAGCAAACCATGAAGAAATTGAATATCCATTTGGCATATGGGAAAAAAAGCGATTTGAATATAAGAAAATTGGCTTGTCATCTCTTGGCTCCATAAATACTGATGGAGGGTCAACCATATGGCCCTATATGGTCACAGAAAGATGCAGAGGGAAAACATTTGCTGAGATGTGAGTAGATAATACTTATTCTTTCAAAAAAATATACGTTAAATTGTAGCTTATTATGTTCCAGTAGTTTCAGAGAAGTTATCTCTGTCTCGTTTTGAATTTCTTTTGTTTCTTTGTGCAGAAGAGATACTCTCTCATGGGAAGACACGCTAAATTTAGCTTCCTTTCTGGGAGAGCAGTTGCGCAGCCTCCATCTTCTGCCATGTCCAACTTTGAGTGATTCAACATTACTAATTAATGAACAAAAAGCAGAGCCTCCGTGCGGGAATGGGTGCATGGAGGACGTTCCTGATAAAATTAGTGTTCCTGAAGAACTAAAATTATTTATCAAATCTCTAATCAAGAAAAAAAAGGACATTCACAGGCGGTTGAATAAGTGGTAAGCCATATTTTTCTCTGTTGTGTATTGCTTCTGGGAGTGAATTATCCAATTCTGACATTGTTGGGCAATTACATGATTCTTAAAATCCATTTCGGAGAGTGGTAATTCAAGAACATAATCACACGTCTCTTATTATGTTTCTCATTCAGAATGGTTGGATGTATTAAATTGTTTGCGTTATATGCAGGGGTGATCCAGTTCCTAGCAGACTAATRGAGAAAGTTGATGAATATATTCCCAAGGACTTAAAAGAGTTATTAACTATATTTGAGGTTTATATCTATGACAGATTACTTCACATTCCTCGAATTTTATTTTTCTTTAGTTTATTAACTAACTATTAAACTGCTACTTTTGCCTCCAAAGGATGACGGGAACATCGCCAAATCTTATACCTGGATACACTCCGATGTAATGGATGATAACATACAAATGGAACCATGTCCTGCTGCTCCTTGCTCGATAGGAAATACTTCTGATCCCAGTCAAAGAAATAATGGATTCGTAAATGGCTCCAAGAGCAGTAACCAAAGTAGTTCATGGCGCCCTTGTCATATCATTGATTTCAGTGATCTTTCTCTAGGTCAATATTTTATTTAGAAGCACTACTTTCCTTTTAATAGAATGAGATGAATACGAATTTACTAGAACATCACTTTCATCCTCTATGCTCTCACTGAAACATTTCTGCATTCTTTTTTCCTTTCTTTTATGCGTGGTTTTGTTGGCCTTGGAAGGGGAAGGGGGAGATTTAGAAAGAGGACATAGGACCAGTTTACCTTTGGTTGACAGACAAACAATGTCATGCTTTAAAGAGGTCCAGGTGATGAACTTCTAGGTGTTTCCACAGCTAATGATTGGCTGGTGTGATGTAGACACGTTTCAGCATTTTTGCATCCATATTCTACCAGCATAGAGGTCTGTAGTGATCGAGGTTTTGACAGACAACCATTCATATTACTACCCATTCTTCTTTGTGACTATATAGACATAGCTTGGCATGCATTTATTTGGAATATACATGCCAAGAAGCAGCAGCATTGGCAGCAGTGTTAATATCCGTGTGGTGTTTTAATTTGCAATTTTGATAAGGTACAGACAGGACAATAAGTAACAGGGGGACGTCTACAACCTTTTTAATTTGGAAATTATTTGTCAGTAGGTTGAAGAATTATACAGGAAACATGTCTGTGGTGTTTGGTGGAGGGTGTGTAACAACTTGGTTAAAGCTTCGCTAAAATCAAAATTGTGCATAGCTTCTGCAGCAGGGTCATTATCTAAAATTTGATGATACCTCTTGCTAACATACTCTTCAGACCATAGAAGTGTTCTACATAGTCATGATAAGCTTTGTCTGAATCAGGTCAGAGATCGGAGTATGTAAGTCGTGGGATAATGATGTTTCCTCTGATGAGAAATATACAAAATAGCTCGACACAAAGAAACAAGAAGAGCTAGGAACCTGAGTTTTAACAAGATAGGGTGAACATCACTGTCATTTTTTAGCATGACTGAATAAAAGGATGTGGTTAGTTAGTATCTTTTGGTTTTGGGTTGTCCCTTATCCTTGTTATGGAAAGTATGTTGTCTGCTGTGCCTTGAAAAGGCAATAGAGATGGACGGACAGTGTTGCATGGTAGGCGATTGCTTACAATTCAGGCAAGGACTGTGTTACTAGAAGATTTCCAACCCTCCCCTTCTAGCACCTAAACCCCAAAAAAGGGATGGTCTAGGTTAGTCCCCCTTTCTGTCACATGCCTGTAAGAGTCAATAACTTTGACGCCACAATCTACCTAGAGTCTCTTCCAGTAGGCAGGTTTAGCTGAAAATTTGACCTCAGAATTGGAAGTTTGATCATGAATACTATTCATGTAACATGTTTTGTCTCTGATAAATATAATTTTCGATYTCAACCTCTGCATATTAATAACTCCTCAAACTGACTTTAATTTTCTTTTGTAGGACACCCCATTTGTGATGTTATCCCAATACATCTTGATGTCTTTAGAGGAGATGGCCGTCTTCTGCAACAATTTCTTGATAGCTATAAACTTCCATTAGTCAGGAGAAAATCAGTAAACAAGTCTAGGTTTGGGCGACTCTCATATTTGGCAATGTAAGTTAATATATTATGCATTTCTCATTTTTCTTTAACCACTTTATTCATCAACCAACTTTCAGCTGAGAACCTTGAAAATTGCTCGAAKTTAAGTTAGAATATTTATATTGCACAACTGAAATCTTCTCCATTTTACTTTATTAGAGAAAGAAATATTTCAMTTTAATCTTCTTTACATCTCCTTTTCCTTGATGTGAATAAAGATCTTCTCATTATTGCTCCTAATTATTTCGTGATACRTCAGAAAATATTGATCAGCTAACCTCAAGAGTTCAGGTTTTTCCACCTCTTGCTTGTGAATTCCATCGGATATCTGAAGATCAACAAATCTTATTGTTTCTTTATATTCTCATTCTTGTTTTCTGATTCCAAAATATGGGATCTTATATTGCTCAATTATGCCCAGGCATTCTTCCCTGTTGTCACTCTGATGTTGATTTCACATTGGCTCTGAGTAGCACTTGTATCATCTGTTTTCCTTTGCCTCTTTAAATTAGGCATTCAGGACTGATTTGGATGGTTTAATGTGCATAGGTGCTACTCTATTCTGCACGATGACAATGTTATGGGTGCCATTTTCAGTCTATGGAAAGAACTAAGGACGGCAGACTCTTGGGAGGAAGTTGAGGAGAAAGTGTGGGGAGATCTAAATAATTATACAGGCTTCTGTTGATCACCTCTTCATTTGAGAACATGGATGAATAAAACCAACTACAATYTCAGTAGCATCTTCTTGACAATACCAATATTTACTCCAGAGATCTCAGATTTTGGTCTTCTGTTTCAMCAATTTTATATCTTTTTTGGGTAAAATGTTCCTTCGATTAATTTATGTGTTATTTTCTCCTCCTGAATGAGGAAACTATTTGAAAAACATTTCATGTATATTATTTCTGCAACTACAGGTTACTAGAAGGCAACTATGTCAAATATTTCTTTTTCGAATAAAAGAGTAATCTGCACTAAAATGTGCTTTTTAGTCCGATGCACTTGACCTCAGTTTTTGATGCTAAATTAAATATTCATATTTTTATTTTGCATAATGTTTTAGGGGGATATTTGACTTCATTTTACCACTTTCATTTTAATGATAATGAATTAGTTTAGAAATCATGTGCAGTAATAGTAGTTTTGTATCCATTATTTTCTTTTAATTCGAGATTCATAATATATTTGGTGTAAATGTGAGATAAAAGATTAAATCAAAAAATAAAATGTCTGATTTACCCTTCTATTATTTATTTAAAATCAGTGTATTCTTTATCATATTATTCTACTGAAACAATAAGGACTCCTCGAGGCTCCATGATGCCGAATAAATTACCTATTTCTTGGTATAAATATTCTATAATCGATTTTATTTCTCATTCTCTCTGATAATAATAATAGCAAAGAAGCACACGTCAGCAACGTCACATCATTTTCTTTCTAGTATTCATATAAAGGYGAGACCAATAGTCTCTAACAATGGCCAAAAGGGTCATAATAAAGTAGCAAAGACGACAAGCACTTTCAAGATAGGATCCACCCCAAAAAGAAGAAAGGATAGAAAGTGCAAACATTTGATAAAAGGAGCAAAATTAAAGATTTAAACACTAACGCAATTAATCTTTCTCCATTGCTTTTGGCTAGTTTGCTTGCGTGGACTCAAATGTTTGGATTTAGGGTTGGTACTTGATAAGATATTCATATGGATGATATTATATAATTAATATATATTTTATCGTATATATAGTATGTTTCATGATAGATTAAAAAATTATATATATGAGATATAAGTATTAAATTCGATACGTCATGAATTGTACTCTTTTGAGCATTAGTTCTTGTCAAGTGTGGATCATACATATATTAATTTTCCACTAAGATAATTTTAGTGAATCCAAATGGCAATGATTGAGGTACGCTTTTTCAATTATCTCAAAGGAGTGAAGAAAAAGATGCAGAAAATTTTTCATGCAAAGTTGACGATGATATGCGTGATTAGTAGATATACATWATGGATAAGAATTTGAAAGAGGAGAAAGGCAAAAGAAATTATGATGGGAAAGGGTTGTCCTTTTTGATGTTTAATATTTTTATGACTGGTTTCGTTTTCTTTCTTTCTACTATGCCCATGKATATGTGTTTTAAGATTTTGAGAAATGACATAAATATTGAAAATTTTAACTAGTATAATCATTTTTGGGTTTTTTTTTTTGTAAAATAGCAATTTCTTTTTCTCATTTTTCCAGTCATGGCTAGATATTTTCTTTTCTTTTCTGTGCATTGATAGAGGTTTATAAAACCCAAATGTCCGTTAATGATTGCTGATGGAAGTATTGAGAAATTGACTCTTTAATTTCAGTGGCTTGATCATGAATCTTCCTTCCTATTTGTGAAAACCTTTTGCTCCATAAAAGTCCATATGTTGCTTGTACTTTGCATGTGATGGCTCTACATAAAAGAAGAAGCACTAACAATACTGATCTTCCGTAACCTAAACTCTGATCATTTACTAGATCGATCGTTCCAGGTAGAAGAAAAGGATGAACACGGAAATGGATGCACTGGAAAGAGGAAAAAAGCATATGCCTAAYCTACTCAAGTTTTGCATATCCTCAAAGGCGTTGCTTGTTCTCTTCTACTGCATTCTGCAAACAATTGGCCAAGTAGGTGGCCCTTTGCTCACAAGAATTTATTTCTTGCATGGTGGAAAAAGAAAATGGATTCCTGCTTGGCTACTCACTGCTGGTTTTCCATGTCTGATAATTCCTATTTGCATCACCTACGTGAGAAATCAATCCAAATCTCCTTCTTCCAGACTCTTGGTCACGCGTAGACTTGTCATAGCTAGTGCCATCATAGGATCTCTTCTTGGAATAGATAGCTACATGTACACCATTGGCGTTGCTTATCTTCCCGTCTCGGTTTCCTCCCTCCTAAGTTCAAGTCAGCTAGCCTTCACATCTATTTTTGCTTATCTTGTTGTGAAGCACAGGTTCACTCATTACTCGATTAATGCTGTCGTTTTAATGACTTTTGGATCGATTATTTTGGGACTACATYTGAACGGTGATCGTCCAGCAGGAGAATCAAATCGTCTATACTCGTTAGGATTCTTCATAACCATAGCCGCAGCTGCCCTTCATGGATTCCTGATGCCAGCAGTTGAATACGTTCATCTCAAAGCAGGAGTTCCTGTCACATATGACCTTGTCATGCAAGTTCAGTTCTTAATATCAGCTTTCGCTACTCTGTTTTGTACTATTCCGATGATCATCAACAAGGACTTTCAGGTATGCACAGGAAATTAACCAAACTTCCAGATTGCTGAATAAMGTATTTWACGGAAAACTGCCTGATAGGCATCAGATGTGGACCTTTTAGGTATAGGTATCATTTCATCTGCCTTTCTAGAGAGCAAAATAATATACCAAGAGAAAGAAATTGCTTAAAACAGCAAAATCTGTACCTCATGAAGAATTCTTAGAAGGTATCCTATTTCGCGAAAAGGGCAATCTCACTTGCAACTCATGATTCGAGTACAAATCATGTCCGAATCCTGAAACGTGCATATATTCCTCCTAGACACACTTTGCTTCCTCACCTGAAAGCAGAATACTGGAGCACGAAATCCTCTCATCATAAAATTCTGTTTGTGCAACTAATTCACATAATCATGAGGTTAAGAGAAGCCAAAATTGATGTTCATTTCTAGCCACTCGTCAGTTTGTTTATACTAAACACCTTTTGCCTCGTGCTAACTGGCAGGCTCTTCCAAGAGAGGCAGCAGAATTTGAACTGGGACCAGTCAAGTACTACACAATATTGGTACTGGCAGCCCTTGCACTACAATGCTTAGTGATAGGATGCCTTGGAGTTGTGTTTACCTCAACATCTCTCTTAGGAGGCATTGTCTCTTCGCTGCTAGTTCCAGTCCAGCAGATCTTTGCAGTACTTTTCTTGCCGGAAAGCTTCAATCCTGAAAAAGGAATGGCCCTGGCCATGTGCCTATGGGGTTTCGCCTCTTACTTTGTTGGAGAATACCAGACAAGCCAAACGCAGCAGGACACGAAACAAAACACAGAGCTTGATCCAGTTTAATTCGTCAGGTCTTCCGAGATTTCCAGTTAAGAATATATCATTGTATTGATGAAACTTCAGCACTTGACTTAAAAGAGTTCTCGGCCACCCCCATAATATAATCTATAAATATGGATAAGCTCGTCYTTAGCTATATATTAAAGTTTTTCTGCAGGCTTCAGACATCATCATTTGTCGAGTGCTTAAGACAGAAGGAAGAGCCAGAAGCTCAAAATTCTTGTGGTGTTGTTCCTAGATTCCCTTCGATTCTTTGAAATACATGGGTTTTGGTYAGTGTGTGATTTGTACTCTAAAAGCACATGAAGGACAATTTATCATTCCAAGAACAAATTTAAGAGAAATAAAGTGGGCAAAAACTGAAGCAGAGCAGTACTCAATCCAGAAACTATGTTCCTCTTCCAATGGGGAAACGGAGATTTCAGTTCTTGGGGGTCAAGAGACGAGAAATACGTCTCTTGGCACCTTAAAAATGATGATCATTTCATATCCTTTCTCACCAAATGATAAGACTTTTAGCTCAATTCTGTTCCATCATAAAAGATTATCYTAGTGCTACAGCATTATTTGCACAGTTGTAGAAACAGGGTTGTTAAAGTTAGTAATCTTGAAAAATATGCGTCACACTTCATGCTTGTTTACATTTATAGAAGTGAGAACACTAAGTCCCCACTTGTACGTCTTCAAGGTCAGCATCATCCAAGTCATTGAGATCCATGCTTGTACAGTTATCAGAGTGAGCACACAAAATCCCCACTTGTTTCTATGTCTTCAAGGTCAGCATCATCCAAGTCATCCAAATCCATGCTGCCACCAATTGACAGTGATCCAACCTTGGGCACCTCAAGAGGTGTTCTAGCCTCCTGTATGATTGCCAATACTTCTTCAATGCTTTGAGCTGGGTTGTTTACATCTGTGCTTTGGTAGCTTCCTCCATCCATCAGCTCGACTGGCAAGTTCGTCAAAAACCATGGATGACTTCTAATTTCTGGAATGGTTATTCTCTGCAGAAAAAAATCTAGCTATGGCATATGAATTCTTTTGAGGAGTTCATTAGCTGATCAAAGTACATAAAGGAACAATAGAATGACAAGGTACAAGTCCAGTCCTATATGAAGAACGTCAATACTAGAACAGGGTCCATCTATAGTAGTCAGTTTGCATCACATATTTCTACAAGGACAGGAATCAAGAATCTCCACCAATGAATGACCGTAACACATTCGTTAGCTTTGCACCATACGTGATATTCAACGGACCAGAGATTGTCTCTTCATTGAGTAAGAACTTGGTTCTGTTAGTTTAAGTACATTACCTTTTCTGGGACAGCAACAAAAATTCGAGATAAAAGGTGTTGACACTCCATGGAAACCCTAACATAATCAGGAATTGAGTATTGGACGCTGAATATCCTCTGCTCATGAACCGGAAATTCAATCAGAKCACTGCAATTAAACACATAAACTATCTCCAATGAAAATTAGAGTTTATCTCTTCATAAACGGTGTGATTATATTGCAGTTACCCACCCCAATAGTCTTTCTAAAGTTTTTTGGATCAGTGGGATCTTCAAAAGGATAAGCTCCAACAAGCATCACATATAAAGTGACTCCACATGACCAAACATCTGCGAGCTACAGTTTGAAAGATTAGATCGGGAATAGAAAATTCAAAACAACTTAATCAAAGAAAGAAGAAGAATTTAGCACCTTCCCATCATATTCTTTCTTAGTCAGCACCTCAGGAGCAATATAAGCTGGCGTGCCTACAGTTGACTTAGGTTGAGAATGGAACACTGATGACTGTGAACAAGCATGCATGAGTAAGTCAGCATCAAATGAAACTCTTCTTCTGAAAACTAATGGCTATGCCAAGAGAATTCACCTTGGAGTACCCAAAATCACATATTTTGACACGTGGTGCTGTACTTCCATCCAATAGCGTATTTTCCAGTTTAAGATCTCTATGACATATTTGCTGCAAGTTATATACATGACCTTTTCAGATAGTAGGGTTAGTGTATTCCAGGTACAGTACAGGAAAAGGGGAGGAATCAAACTAATACCATAGAGTGACAGTAGCTAACACCTGATATCAGCTGTTGAAAAAAGAATCTAGCCTGAAGCAAATGCAAGAAAACCAGCAAACTTGAGATTAGATGATTGTGGCAAGGGAAAATGCAGATCACGATACAACAGTAAATATTTCGCACATGCATATGAGGACTGTTAAATTCACAATCTAACATTTCCCCTTTCCAGGAAAATAAACTCTGCTGGAAAGCTTTTATCCCCTTAAGTGCTCTGGTACTAGTGGCCACTGTATTGACATCTTTTATCATGCTTAAATTTTACTACTATGAGTCACTATCAGCTGAAAAGATGAAATCCGTGCTAGTAAAAATGTTGGCGCCTACTCTTCCATATCAATAACTATGCATACTACTAAAGCTATCATCTAAAACAGTAACAGCTACAAGTAGAGCATACAAAAGCAAATCATTTGATGTTGCCGACCTACAAAACATCAATATAAGCACAAATTGGCATGTTAAAGATGTACGGAATGGAAATATTTAAAGAAAATTAAAGAACTGTTTAACTTGATTTACGGAATGCATACTGGCTTCCTCATTCACTCAAGTAAAGGCAACAAGTTAACACAATCACAGATAGGACAAATGTGAAAGACCTATGGAGAAAAAGGATGGAACAAAAGAGACTGGCTGAGGACAAGTACCCTGCTTGATTATATATCTCCGCTAAAACATAATGTTTAGCAGATCATTACAAATAAGGAGAAACCTAGGTGTACAAATAAGGAGAAACCTAGGTGAAGGAGTGAAACTGCAGATCCTCCAGGAGCAACAGGACACTATAAGTAGCTGATATGAAATCTTTCTTGAGACCACTGTAGCCCCACTCCAGTAAAACCTATTTCCAATTCTATGCACATGCATCCGTGAAAAATACACACACACACACACACACATCTGACATTACTTTTCAATGATACCAGAAAAGCCTTAATCGATAAACAGATGTCATGTTCTTTTACCTCATCCTCATTGAACCTTCCAGCTCTACATATCCTCTCAAAGAGCTCTCCCCCTGCAGCATACTCCATAACTATAGCTAGATGAGTAGGTGTCAACAAGACCTGCAAAATGACAGGACCAATCTCATGATTCAACACCAAAGGCATGAATCATGGAAATGAAATGGTAATCAGGAACCTAGTACATCCAATGAAACTAAATTCAATCAGAAATCGTGTATGAGCTATAAGCGAGACTGAAGTTGTGAAAGCCTAAATTGTATATGGAGATCATGCATGGAAATCACGTATGAAGTAGAAGAGAGCCTAAATTCTATAAGCCACTTCTTTGGTACTTAACTTCTCTGACTCTGCCATGGCTTCTAGTTCCATAGAACTTAAATATTTCCTAGAAAGCCTGAATTGTGCATATTAGACCAGTCTGTAACTAGACAGCCAAATGACTTTTTAACTTGTAATAGCCCAAGTTCTCTACTAAAACCCGAAGGAACTTCCCGTTGAATGATACAGATTCCTCTAGATACAGAAATAGATTAAACCATTCTAATTTCCTTTTCATCACTCTATCATCCATTTCCCATTCCATTTTCTGGTTACTTCAGTCATTAAATATCAAGATAGTTTAAACATCAACCAATCATCAAATGCATTTAACAGCTAGAGCTCCTTCTCCAACCTTCCCGCCACCACTTTCGACATTTCTCTGGCGAATGAATTCCTATAACTAAGATATGCAACAGATACTCATGGAAACCTTATGGACAGTAGTAAGATGAGCATAAGAACATAAAATCAATAAAGATAGAGCACTGAAGATTCAATTCACAGTGGAATTCAGAAGTAGAGCACTGAAGATTCAATTCACAGTGGAATTCAGAAGTCTCTTTTCCGCGAGCATCTCCTATACGTGTAAAGGACGTTTCTGCGAAAGGAATCCAAAAAYGAATTCCTTTTTACTAATAGGAACTAGATGACATACCTCTTTGAAACGGATTATATTAGGATGCTTCAACGATCTGTGGTTCATAATTTCCCTTTGCACATGTTCATCAATCTGCCAATGGCAACAAAGCGAAAACATAGTAGAAGATGAAGAAGTTCGTATTAGTTGCCAACATAAGCAATCCTAAACGAAAACAGAAATAGAAATAGAAAAATCCATAAGAACATAAACCTTTTGCCCTCTTTCAATGAATTTAACAGCAAAATACTCTTTATTCCATCTATCTCTCACCAGCTTGGCTACACCAAAGTTACCAGAGCCTATGTCCTTGATAATCTCATACCGTTCCATATTTTTCAAGAACCCACTTTTCTCCCAATGATAATACTTTTTCTCTACTTTTCGCAATTGGATTCACATATAAATTCAACGCTGAAGAAGATAGAAGGTTTGAGAGGAGTTTAGGTGACGAGTGATGAGGAGAGCCTTGAACTGAAATACTTATTGGTAGCCGCGCTATTATTGGTTAGATTACTTGCTCGTCGACTTCTAAAAGATCATTTCTTTTTTTTTCTTTTCCTTTGGGGGGAGGAAAACGAACAAGAAACGACYAGCAAGTTGGGTTTCGTCGGCGGTGATAGTGTGTGCGTGTAAGGAAACAGTGAAGTGAAGGAATGATTAGATTGCATCGGACACGGAGGAAGTGGTAAAAGTGAGAAAATCGAGGTGCGAAGTGTCGGAGAGGATCGTACTAAATGACAAACTGTTTCTTCAGGAAGTTGGATTCGCATGTGAGAATCCACTACTACTTCGTAGCCCGCAATCGCATATTCTTCTTTAATCATTCTCTTCCACCATACTTAATTATTTTCTCTATTTTCTGAAGACATCATGAATTGATATTTTTTATTTTTAAAATAGGTACAAAAATATAATTCTAATAACAATTTCAAATTAATTTATTACACCTTCAATGTTAACCATGTCAATTATTAATCTACAATATAAGATTATTTTACTTCGCATATGATCCGTTTTGCGTTAGAAAATGCATGGAATATTTACTGAATATTCGTCACCCATACCTRARAATAATCTGAATCTCTCCCATTCCACCGCTATATTGCAGCCCTCTATAGCCCAAATCACCCAAACCAGCTACCAAGACAGCCTCCCTAAATGCCGTAATATCATCCGGGTTCCGCTTACGTTTGTTGTTATGTTCGTTAGCCAGGACCTTGTTGAACTCCCCCGACACAGCCAGGCTCTAGCCCAGATGTATTACAGTCCCTTATCTCTGGGTTTTCTTAGAATCCAACGAGGAACCAATCTACCCTCCTCRCCCATCTTCTACTCAAACGTCTATATGACTTGGGTTGTAACTTTGCAAAGCAAGCACTGCTCTATTCTTCCACAAGACTGCTAATCCACCACCCTGTCCCCTCCTATGAACCATAGATTTGTAATATCATAAACAGTAAATAGATTTGTTAATCTTACTAGAATTGGTACAAATTTTACTTCAAAAAAGGATAAAAGGACTTTTATAGACAAGATTCAGAAATTGGGTCCAGAGAAGGATTAACCGGTYAGCACAAAAGCAAAAGATGCTTAGCCCAAATTCGTAGMAGTACCATGTGTTTGAATTTGATTTGGGCGTTTTCTCAGTCACCCAAATGGATATATTCTCGTGGGCTTCTTATTTCAGCCCATATACTGTTGGACTTTGAACCAATTGCCTCAGTTCCYGGCCTATGGTCCAAAAACGAAAAAGCATAACAAAACAAAAATTAACGTAATGGTGGAGCCACCAAAGAAAAATCACCCAAAAAAAAAAAAGATAATCTTCATAATTTAATTAAGAAAACAAAAAAAGAAAAAAATAAATATTTAGCGATTAAATTAAAACGAAACTCCATCCAATCCTTACTTATGTATTATATTGAGACATTTTTTCGAGAATGAATCAAACAATGCGAATAATAYCTTAAATTGAATTTTAAGTAGTCTTACTAAATAAGAATATTTTATTATCTATTAAATAAATAAAAAATAACTAAAGATGTTAATCAAATTTAATCATTTGTTAATAATATTTTATTAATTACGAGTGTCGACTTTCATTAAAAATAGTTTTAAAAAGAAACTGAAAAAAATCTACCATAACTTTGCGCCTCCCACCCCAAAATGTGTCTTATATTATAAAGGAAAGGGCCTTTCGCTTACCTTTGGATGCAGCCATTCGTGGTGGAAATGAAATTGAAATTAATTTGGCACTTTGATTGGTATATATTCTTCTTAAGGCATACTATGCTAAAGTAGGGCCCTTTTTTATCTGTAATAAAAGAGAGAGAGGTATGTTGGCAGTTCCCCAAATGGGACCCAGTTTACAGCCGTCCAATCTAATTTCCAGCTCTATCCTTATCTGTCAAACACATWCTACTTTTCAAATCTCCAAACTCCAACCGCCAACTCTTTGATTCATTCGYTTCTCCCACATATCCCCATTTTGCCCTCAACTGATAACCCAAAATCGCCGGCTTCGGAGGTTTGACCCGATTGCTAAGGAACTCAGCATTTTATTCACTATGACTACTTCACAAGTCTCATTTGATTTATGAGAAAATTCAATTAAAATTTAAATTACTATTTTATATTACTGACTAAAAAAGCTAATGAAGTTAGATCGAGAATTTATATATATTTTAAATAATATTTATTTTAAGAAAATAAAAATGGACTATGAATGTTCACTTGATGAATTAAGAGATATTTATTTAAGGAAACATATATAGTTAATAATATGAGAAAAAAATAAAGTAAAATGGGACAGATCCGGTTTGTTAAACAATAATGGCCCGCCCAATTTTGGGAAAACATTTGCAATCAGCATTCCAGCGAACCAGAGGAAACACGAAATCCTTAAACCACGCCCCTCTTCTCGTTCGTCCATTCAAAAGCGCACCCAAACAACCCCAGCCTTCTTCAAACAAAGAGAAGAATAAGAACCCAGATCTCAAGTTCCGTCTCTCACATCCAAAAAATTCAAGAAACAGAAATCTTTAACCATCCATAATCATGGCAGCAGCAGGGTCGGCGCGTGAGGAGAACGTGTATCTGGCCAAGCTGGCTGAGCAAGCCGAACGCTATGAAGAAATGGTGGAGTTCATGGAGAAAGTTTCTTCCTCTTTGGGAGAAAACGAGGAGCTAACCGTTGAAGAGCGTAATCTTCTCTCGGTTGCCTACAAGAATGTAATAGGGGCTAGGAGGGCCTCATGGCGAATCATCTCTTCAATAGAGCAAAAGGAAGAGTCGAGAGGCAATGAGGACCATGTCAACACTATCAAACAGTACAGATCCAAGATTGAGGGTGAGCTCTCCTCTATTTGTGATGGGATCTTGAAGCTTCTCGATACTAAGCTGACTCCATCCGCCTCTGCTGGGGACTCTAAGGTCTTCTATTTGAAGATGAAGGGGGATTATCATCGGTATCTTGCTGAGTTTAAGGCTGGTGCTGAAAGGAAAGAGGCTGCAGAGAATACCCTAACTGCCTACAAGGCTGCTCAGGTTCGTGTTTATTTGTTTTCGTCCATTTTCTSGGATTTCTTTTAAAAAGTTTTGCCTTTGTTTTCTACTCGAGAACCTCTCCTCAAAATTATTGATTTTTGTGTATAAAATGCAATTGGCATCAATTCAAGTTTGATTCACTTTGCCGATGATCCTTTCGTTTTCGTTCCTTATTAAATCTGGGAAAGGGATGTAATTTCTGTTAAAAGGAGGCCTTTTGTGATTGATTCATCTTGAAAAAAACTAAGGGCGATTTATTCATCAATCGTGTACTGGAGTTCTCTATGCATGTTGTATGATCAGAGAATGATTAAACAGTTCTATTCCGTCTAACAATAAATCTTGCGGCTTCTGACTCACCTTTGCAAAACCATGTAACTAGCTTAGCGAGAGGGGGAAAAGGTGGCAACTTGCCAGATCCTGAGTTCTCAGAATTTGCTTATYATAACAAGAATGTGAAACAACTTTGAGAATATTTTCTCATCTTGGAGTCTGATGTTTATTAAATTTCATTAGATGACTTGTCAATTTGGATCCGGATGATTATTGTTTACTAGTCATATAATTGGATGGATGAATATACACTTAAAACTCAATGWACTTCCATTTGATTTAGAGATGATCTGTTAGAGCTGGAAATAAGACATGCATATGGCAAATGTTTGTATTTTTATTCTGCATCTGATCTATAGCAAACAGCATTTTCATGGACCAGCTTTTTATCCATGTTCTCCCACTTTTGCTACCTTTTGATTAAACTATTAATGAGATCAGACATGGTAATTTTGTTTTTTTRRTCTTCGTATGTGCAGAAAGTACATGTCCGTTCTCCTTTCTCATTGCATTTTTGTCATGCAGGATATTGCAAATGCAGAACTTGCCCCAACTCACCCAATCAGACTTGGATTGGCTCTGAACTTCTCTGTCTTCTACTATGAGATTCTGAACTCACCTGACCGTGCTTGTAATCTTGCAAAACAGGTGCAGGATTCAGCATGCTTATATTTCCTCTCAAATGCTTTGGCTGTGTTTATATGCATTAGCTGTTCAGTCTTTTCATGTTTGTTTCTATCCCATATTAACAGGCTTTTGATGAGGCAATTGCTGAGTTGGATACCCTAGGCGAGGAGTCATACAAGGACAGCACTCTGATAATGCAACTCCTTCGAGACAACCTCACTCTATGGACTTCTGACATGCAGGTATAACATCATCTACCCCTTGCGGTTCTCTTTTTGTTGATCTAGGCCTAATCCTCTGTCTGAGATCAGTTTTTATTGTTACCAAGTACTAGCTTTGGTCTCTTGTTACTTTCATTGTTAGCACAATGGTATATTGGTATGCTTAGAAGACAGAATGTAGTGGAGCATTATTAAGGCTTCATTGGTTTGAGCAGTATCTGATTTTTGATGCAGGACGATGGAACTGATGAGATAAAGGAAGCAGCTGTCAAGCAAGATGAACAACAGTGAGGATATTCTTGCTCTCRAATTGGGGATCTTACTTCTCCTTTGGTGGTTTTTATTAGGAGAAGTAATTCATTCTGATTTTTCTGCTATGTTTTCTGGCTTTTCTCTAGGTCTTCTGCTTTGTTACCGAACTTCTTGAATATTAATGTTATGCATTTAGTGTCGCTTCAAGTGTTTCATTACTGGCCTCTTAGAAGTATAATGTTCTTCTGCTACTCATAGGAAAGAAATATAATCTATTTGATAAAAAAGTAACATCATTTCCTTTATCCCAGCTCGATATTTTTTGAAAGGGCATCAATCCCACATAAATCTCAGCAGTTGGTTTTTATAAACTCCAGTAATTGTGAATGTGAAGCTTGTTCATCTTCTTGTTTATTTGCTCCCATGAATTTGGGTGCAGCTTTGATCGATTAATGTCAAGCTCCTATATAAGACATGAAGTTATACCTTCCAGCGTTGTTTGTCACCTTTTTTGTGATCATCTCTAGCTGGTAGGAGTTAGTGCGCTGCATTACACAGCTGGAGATTAATTGCCAGAACAGTGTTAGATTGAGAGATGAGAGCTTCATGTGTGTGTGGTTCTCTCTGTTATAGGGATAAGGTCCCTAAACGATATAAATTTTTGAGCTGGCTTGGGTGTATTTCTAGTTGAAATATAATGTTAAATCTGTTCTTGCGTAAAATACCCATCAATGGTTTTATCCTTTACTTCCTTAAAATAATCATCTTTCTGTCGGTGCCGAAACCCTTCTACAAACCCCTCCCCCGGCCCCCGGCCTCGACACTTCACCGAGAAACCCAAACCCTAGTTGTCAATTGTCACCCTTCATCTTACCTCGCTGGTAGATGCACGGCCTCCCTGCTCACCCCTCCCTCGCCACTGCTGCCCTCCTTTTCGACTTTGCCTTCTGCAGATCTCCCCATTCTTCTAACGAGTACTCAATTGACAATTGAAACAAACTTCAAGGGGTTCTGGAAATTAGCCCAAAAATAATATCTTCATTTATTCTTGAACAACTACTCTTTGAAACGATTTTGAAAAAGCAAAAAAAGAAAACATGCAAAAAAACGGGAAAAGAAAAAGGAAGAAATGCTGGACACAAGGTTCCCTTCCCTTGTCAAGSGGGAAGACGTCTACATCTYGTGGTCGAGTCCACGAGATTAGTAATCAAAGCAGAAGGATCACATCATAGAGTCTCTTAAGTCCCATGTCTCACGAATAGAACACTGGAACCCAYCGGAAAAGGCATTAGTTCATTTGCAATCATTCAAAGACTTACCACCTACAAAGTGACCTGTTTATATTTTAGTCTTTTTTACAATAAAATTACAACAAAATTCTCCACTTCCATTCACTTTTTCCGCCTATCCAATTCTTTCCATTGAACGAGACTGTTCAATTAGGATAGAMAAAGACTCAGGAAAGATGAGAATGACACAAAAATTAGCCCAAGGGTTCAAGAATAGATGCAGAACAAAACAGTAGAATGGACAAGCAAATAGCAACAGGAGACAGACTAATTACCTATATGTTTGCATAACAAAGACTTGGAACCTTAAAAGTATTGGCTCACTTTTTCGGGAACGCATGTAATCATCAAAGAAATGAAACAACTTTGATTTTTCTCCGTGAAGTGTCCCTTTCACTRACCAGCTTGAATAAGACACACGACAGACAATATAATGGGATAGCAAAAGATGCAGACCAGATATGCTTATTTATAGTTATCCCCCGAAAGATACCAATATGCCTGGAAGAGTGTACAACCACAATTGTGACTGCTCAGCATAAGTATATACCTTCACCCTTTTTCCCTACTAAGGCTACTTAAAGAATTCTACAAATTTTTACCATGAGAAAACACTAATGCACAGCCTTGGTCTGTTACTCTCACATGGCATTCTTAAGTATTCCTTATGTCGTCAGAAAGGCTGACTACGTCTCCTATATAAATACACATACACAAATCACCCAAACATCTGATACAAGTAACCAAAAACCTCTGCCAACAACAACCTGAATCTGAGTCCAGTTCCCGGATCTAGCCCTCTCACTAACATAACAGTAGGAAATGGCCGGTTTAATCAGGAGCAGAAAGTAAGCCACCAAGACAAAGTGAAAAACTAATACCATAAGATTTTTCCAACCAAACATTTATTAGTACCTTACCAGATTTGAATCCCAGGATGCAGACACAACCAAAAAACTACTGTAACAATTCCATCAACCGAAGAGAGTTTAAGGCAACATATACGATGAAACAGAAATTCCTGGATTTGGTGATGGAAATGTAAGCTGGAAAAAATTTTAATAAAAAATAATCTGTACACGATATTGTAAGATGATCCCATAGTGTTTCAGCTCTCCAAGTGACACGTTTTGACCTTGTATGAACACAAAAATCTCATTCGTGATCCTATCAATTTATACACCTGAGAAAAAGGTTGTCAAATAAAACCCAATGAACTAAGGCAAAACTCGCATTAAAGTTTCTAAATGTCCAAAAGACACCTTACTGCAGTTGAGGAAGAGAGGTCTCAAGAACAAATTGATATAACCGAGACTTTGGCATTGGCTGATTCCCACAAAATTCAGGCTTCAGTGTCATATTCTGCAATTCAGCCTTCTAAGGGAAATTCTGAATCACATAGATATCACTTAAATCTATTCACTACAAAGACTATAATATSTTGTACCCCTAGTGGCCTCATGCCTTCTCCCTGAACCAATTTTCATAATATCCTAAAAAAGAATGACTAAAGACCACAATGTAAGCATGCTCCAACAATAAAAACTCTTCAAAATTGTTGATCCTGCTTAAAAGGTGCAAAGCTATAGCAGGATGCAGTATCATGAAAATAACTGAAAAGTTTTCCTACCTTGATGTCTGTACAAGGTTGCTGAATAGTGAGCCCAACAACAAAGACATTCTAATGCCTGCTATATCATAGAATTGGCATTTTTCTCCACCATCAAGAACTATAGTCTTCTTTAACTCACTGTGACATCATTGACCACATCAAGAACACTCGAACTATTTCCTTCAACATTCATCAATTTGCTCATACATCAGTTTTTCTTCTTTCAGTTATATGGACACATCAGAATGAATATACAGAGAAATTGACTAAGAGGAATGCTATATAGCATGAAAAAATAACATTAAKATAGAAGAAATATCATAACGAAATGCTGAATAAATTCCAAAATAGCACCAAGAAAAGTAAAGCCATTTCCAAAGATTCGCAATAACAATTCTAGGAAGATACAAAGGAAGGACAATCTTAAACTATTCTTGACTCTTTACTACCTTTACCATTCATGTACAAAACAAACTCRAAAATAAGCCAGCGCCAGCTACTTCTCACTGATTCTTTGACTATAATTCCCCACCATGTACATGTCCAAAATACATATTTGCCCCTATGATTTTCATTTTCACCAAAATAACCTAAAAATTAAGAGAATAAAAGAAATGTGATTCCCCTAAAAATCTTACCCTTTCCCCAATCTCCTCACCYGAGTTCTTAAATACCGTTCCACCTTGGACTAGGTACCGGCAGCGTAGGAGACAGCGGCAGCTGCGGGAACCCTAATTGACCASTTGGCGATAACAGCAAGCCTGGAGATAGCAGAGCATACGGCGACCTTGGCGACAGCATGCATCCAAAAGGTAGCGGCGATGTGGGCAGAGTCGGGAACTGAGGCGGAGGAGGAATATTCTGCTGTTGCAGCGGAGCCGATGGCAGTGGCTGAAAGTTGTTCCACCGRGGTGAGGCGACAGAAGACGAGATTGAGCTTTGAAGGAAGCGCATGTAGGCAGAGATCGGCGACTCAGCAGCCGCATGCACAGCTGGAAATGGCGGAAGCGGAGACAAAGGTTGCCGTTGACCACCTAGGAAAGCGTTTGTGGGGCCTCCTCCAGGCGGGTTTAGCATGTTAGGCTGAGGGTTGCTAATTTGAGCCATAGAAGGTGGACGGTTGCTAATCTGCGCCAGTGGAGGGGGGCGGATCCGCTGAAGTCGCGAGCTTGGGGGCTTTGGTGGCTGTATTGGAGGGGGTGTAGAGAAGCGCTCATGGGCCGGTGAGCCCGTCAGCCTCTGGACGACATCCCGGAAGTCATTTTTATTTATATTGTACACAGGCGGTTGATGCTGCTGCGGCGGCTGTGATTGAGCAACGGGGGCCGGCTGCGGCGGTGGCGGAGGRGGTGGCAGTGGATTCTGATGGTTCTGATTTTGATTTTGATCATAAATAGGGGGCCTTCTGACGGGTTTGGAAATCTTATGCGAGATTTTGTTCACATGTTTCAGATAGACATCTCTATTATTGCTGATGTTGCTGCTACTAGTACCGCCGCCACCGCCGCTACTAGTAGTAGAGGTAACCGTAGAGTCGCCTCCAGAAGAGTGACAACTTTTTTCCATAAACACACCCCTCAAAACTCACAGAATACTGAAGGAGACTGAGCCCTCTTCAACACCCTTCACTTCACCTCTACGGCTCTACAAGAACAAGCCCCTCTCTCTCTCAAGAAAATATATTTGTGGCTATATATGTGTATACATGTCTGGATATGGACTCGATTGTTATATCTCTCTCTTATCTTTCATGGCTGTGGGGACAGTGTCCACAGTGCAGGACTAAAGACAAATATGAGCAGAGCTGTAAATGGTTAATATAGGCAAGAATAGTCAAACACATTAACATATTACACAAATTATCACACAATTACATTATATAGAAAAACAATTACATTAATCAAGAATTTAAAAAGTTTAATTATTCATTACTATGCATTAAATAAAAAAATTCAATTATTTATTATTATGCGTCAAAAAGGAAGTTTAATTATTTATTATAACGCGTCAAATAATAACTTATTTAACAAAATCTTTCTTTCAAATATCACTWAKRWKCKAAAAAAAAAATTATGACAATATTTATATTAAATTAAAACATAAATAAATATTGAAATTAATATATTGCTTCTCTATTTCGTATCCTCTCCTTTTCCCTAATCCACCAAACATATCGTTTGATAACTTAAAGTATGAAAAATCTAATTCCATCTCATAGTTGTGTGGTATTCTTTTTTTTTTAAAGAAAAAGGAATAATCTGATTTGTCCAGAAATCTTTCGTTTTATTAGTAAAGGAATGATTAGAAAAAGGTTTAAAGAAAAAATATATATAGAGTGATGGGTGAAGTATTGGTTGAAGAGAATTCAAAGTTGATAGAGGGAGCGGAGAATCGAAAGGTGTAAAGAGAGAATATTATGTTTGCGAAGTGTAGGCTTGAGAATTGGAGAGTTGCTTTATCTTTTGTRTTTTGGTTGCTTAAAAGAAGAGAAGTAGAGAGACAAAAATGGGACGTATGATGATGAAGAATATATGACCCGTTACAAAAAGCCACACTTGTGAGTGGGGGATTTCGATTTCACACTTTTTCTTTTACTATGCTTRGTGATAGAAGAAGCTTTCTTCTGGATTTCTCCAGCTACACCTGCAATCTTCTTCTCTGCACAATTCCATAAAAATCAGCTTAGACTCGTGTTGGTGTTCGATTCGATTTGAGCCTTTTGCATAACCTAGTATGAAACGACAACGACGGACCTTTGAGCCCCAAGCARTGTCCTTATATATAAAGCTAGACGATGATGGTTCTTTAGAGATCAGAATTGTTTGTAGACTGATCTGTCGAGTGCTAGGCAGTAATGGACAATGGGGTCCAAAATCTAATGCGAAAATAACGTGAGGATTACGCCTTGATTAGTAGGTTTCAAACAAGTTTTTCATTTGGGACTTCTGTCTGTATTATTGGAGAAAGCATGATTGCTTTTATGAGGTCAGTGATGAGATATGAGAATGATGCTTACCTAATAATCAGGCAAAGCTTATTAGCCAATCTAATCTGAGAAACTATACTACTTCTACTGCTTCACCACCATCATCATCTTCTCCGACTCATCTTTGAACTTCATGAATGTTTAAAGAGAATTTTGCGGGGAAAGAAGCAGGAATGGTTGGTTGCAGAGAAGTGTTCACATCCCTATAAGATACTAGTCCCCATCCTGGTCTAAGGAAACTTGACCAGCACGGGCAGCTCTTTTGAGAAGTGCAAACATGAAACATCTTTAGAAAAGCAAAAGAAAGAGAGATAAAGAAACCTGCTTCATGTTTCTTTTCTGCATAGGAAATAAAAAGAGTAAGTACCTCTGCGGGTTCCCTCAACCTTGAACAATTTCTCTTGATGAGGTGTGATCACTTGCACCAATTAAAACTCAATTTTATATATAGATATATATTATTTTTTTATAATTCTTATATTTTATCATATTTACACATCTTAATCTGATTGATCTAATGAATAATATATAAAAATATACAAAATCAATTAACGAAGATATTGGCTCCTTTGTAACCTTTTTTTTTTTTTTTTTCCCTATTACAAGAATTATTTTTGTGAAGGTGAGATTCTGATTGGATGATTACTAAAGACAACTGCAAAATCTGTGTATAAATCATGGATCTAAATGAGCAAACTCTAAACACCCATGTAACTTGCTGTTCCTTTGACTCTTGACATTTTGCTAGTCCGACGGGGGTTTCTATTTAAGAGCAGACAATGTGAACAAGCCTTAGATTATATGCAAGTAAATTAATATAATTATATTTATAATCCAGTCCTTTAAAAAAAATTATAATTCAGCAATTAGATTATTACCTGGAAGGTAAATATATGTAAGTGGTCAAAATTCTTGTAATCGATGCCTTCACGGGAGAGCTTAACAAATAATCAAAATTTCTCAACCAAAAATAAAAAATAGTCTAAATAAATAATCCGTTTTGTTAAAAAAACTATGCACTAATATTCTAAACCATGCTCGTGTACATAGAATTATATAACTAAAAAGTATTGATAATAAAACTGTATGAAATAAAAAAAATTACAACTAAAACACAAAGATAAAAGAAAACTAAAAAACGTTGCAAATCCTCAATTCAGGTTTCTGGATTAGAAATATGTGTTATATTTTAGTCCAAGTCTAAGGCTAAGCCCATGGACCAACGTTAATATGTTCATTAGTAACTAATGGATTCTTATCTGGACATATTTGCTTTGCCAAAGGCCCATGGGCGTGTATTACTAYTGGCAATTGTTTCTATCCACTTTCTGAAGGAAACAATGACGTGCGTGGTATGATCGAATACAGGCAGCAACATCTTCTTCCTCAAAATGCTCAATAAATAAATAAATAAATATTTTTTATCAATYCGATATATAATCAAAATTTTGTTTTTTTAAAAAATTTGATGTTTATATTTGAAGCTACAAATATTCTAATATAATTCTTTGATACACAAATAAGAGCACGATATGTATATACTTAATAGTTAGAGATATTTTAATGTATTCTTTACAAGCATATATGTATATTCATCTCCTCTAACATCTATTTCCTTCTAATTTAGGTAGCTCTCCCAATAATATATTTATACACATTTTATTTTTATTTATATAGTCGGAAGGAGAATAGAAAATGTATTAAAAGATTCGGAATCATACTTAACTCCTCCAACCCTATTCTCTTCTAATTTAGTTAGCACTCCRAATAAATATATTAACACATGTTGCATTATTATTCATGTAGCAGGTAATGTACCAAAAGATGTATTAAAAGATTTAAAATAACACATTTAGCTTACTACAAGAATTTAGTGATACTTTTTATTCTATATGCAAGTTATTGTACTATCCTTACCAATTAAGGAATTAGTAATYAATTACATGTTACTACCTTCATTTTATAATATAAGTTATTTTAGAAAGGAGAATTTTATACAAAATTTAAGTCATTTAAAAACATATTAATAATTTTTTTCAAAATTTATCCCTTTTTACTCTTATCGCTTATTCAATTAACAAATCAACTTCAGAAAATATGTTTGAATCTAAAAATAAAAWTTTTTTCATTTATGGTGATTCATTGCCTTTGAATATGAATTTACTTCTGTAAGTTCTCAAGAAGCTTTCATCTTCCAAGGGGAAGGGGAAGAAAGAATAGCATTGAATCTAAGTAAACAGAGTTTAATAACCTTGAACTTTCCTTAACTTTTGTTTTGCTCTCATCTTTAAAATATAAAGTATTTACACTCCAATTCTATATATATATATCGTTCTAATAAGAATTTTCATTTAATCCCTAATGAAAATGCATTTTCTGAGAATTTTAATCATTATATGTCATTGTTGACTTAGATGTCGACGTATCAACTAAAAATGCTTTCAYCTCACTAGCCGTTAGATCAGTTCACAATATTGTCAGCTAGCTAYCTAATGGGTAAGTTAAGAATGTTGTTTGGCTGATTTTGTTGGGTTAACAAGATGTTATAGTTCAGCATGCAGCCCTAGTTATCACCAAATCTGTAAGCTTTTTTAGTAATGATAAAGATGAGTTAGTGAAATACTCTAAAAAGCCTCCAGTTATAAGACTACGAAGCAAATGTTTATAGAGAAAATAAGACAAGTGTGTTTTGCTTGACAACCCAAGCATCAAACTATAAGGGTAATACACTCAATCTGATCAAAAGTGAGGTATGGAAGCTGTAAATAAAGTTGTAAATAAAGCAGTAATAAGGTTGTAAAAAAAACTATAAAGAAAGTTGTAAACAAACTATTGAATAAGACATAATAGTATTTAGATTGATAAATTCGATGTTGATTTAAAAAATATTTTCTTCATCTTAATCTCTATCTATACATATTCGAGTTCTATAGAATGTTCCACCACTAACTCCCCTAAGATGATGCTCGTCAAAGATTCTGAGGTTGAGCAAGAGAGATCATGTGATTTTGATGGAGAGACCATAAGTTGTATAAGAGAGATCATAGTTGACTCGGTCAAATTTATTCTTACTCTTGTAATCAGCATCAATTTATGTGACCTGATTTAGCTTATAGAATGATAGGTAACACTAATACGGCATGCGCCGGCCAAACTTTGGTGCCAACGTAACTTTCAATACTTTGATTAATCGGGTGTGTAAACTAAACTCTTCTAAGAAAAAATAGGCATGGAATTGGATCGAAACTTATCGTCTAGTGCTCAGTCAATCACTTGGGTCGTCAACCGATGCTTGCATGATCGGCTGATRTCCTAGAGCTAGAAGAATAATGTGGTATTATTATCATCTAAATGCATTCTTAGCCATTTTGATCGGTTGCAATCTAATGTTAGCATACGTAGTCATTCTTCTTTCTGCCTCATCTGACCAACATGTCATCTGATGATGAAGTCTATATCTCTTTTCTTATTTATTATATTCGTGATCGATTAAAAATTTAAGAACTAAAGCATCCATAAATCATCAATTACGTAAGTATTTTAATCCTCTTAGATCACTAAAAATGTGGTGTCAATAGCTATATATTGATTTATCTTTTAAGAAGTTAACATATACAATACGAACTTGACTATACATCAACAACACTAAATAAATAATTCCCTACTTACTCCCCATCTTCTCAAAGTTCACACTTGGACAGCCATCTTTTTGAGTAGGATATTGACAAAAGCCTCTTATAAAAAGGGGAAAGAGGCGGAAATAGTTCTTGGATCCACCATTTAATTTGAAAAATTAATTAAATATGTAAACGCTWGGTGGTTGTAAATGAGTTGAGATATCTTTGTATATATCACCTTGCAAGATTTCAACAGTTGAAACAGCTGATTATTGACATTTGCTCCGACTATMCTCTATCATTGATTGAGAATGAAGAAATTAATAGCATCGGCCCAATGCTGCACTGTTAATATTATAATTAATATAATGAAATTTTTATGAGAATTAGATAATATCTGACTGGTGTGTGAAAATAATAATTGTATAATCTTATTAATTCGTGTCAAAAAGTATCTTAGGAATACCTCATGAAATAAAATAAAATAAAATAAATGTCATATGAGCCAAAATTAATGGAGATTGACAGTGCACAATAGATGTAACTTTTTTCTTTTTTATTCAAAATCAAAACCAATTTGATCTAGATTGATATAAAAAATTACTCAATAATAATCGCGTACGATTGAAGATTGGTCTAAGGAAGTTGTGGAGTGAAAGTCATATCAGACAATCTTTTTCTTTAATCCAGTTTAGGATCACATTAGAACAATAAACTATACTAACCCACCTTGATTTAGAGAAGCATTTCTCTCTTCAGAAAAAGAGGTCATCATTTTCTAGTTATCGTCAAGCCTTTGAAAAGCATTTAAGATGGAATATGAAAAAGAAATGAAAAATGACTAATCATTTATCRCGGTGAATAATTGTGAATAAACAATTTATAAAAATGACGATTGCTGTCGAATATGGAATTTTTTTTATTAATAACTTTAGATAAGTAAACTCACAAAGAGGATGACTGTTGTTGAATATGTTATTTTATTTTGTTTATTAAAATGGCTTTAATTTTGATTAAAAATTGTTATTTAATTTTCTTTTTGATTTATATATTATTTATAATTTTGATGCGTTCTGTCATAACATCATTGCATAAGTATAATTATCATTTAATGATTTTAACTTTCTTTAATTATAAATTAATAATGAAAAAAATTAAAATCAAATACTTGTAAATTTAGAAGGAGGAGTTTGGAGGCAACGCTTTCGTTTCGAAAAACATATGTTCGGAAAAGGACATTTCTTGAATGATATTTTGACAAACAACTCAAAGACGATGATGGGACAGCATAGAGAYGCCAATGAGGGAGAATCCTTGATTGATATTAGGGCCCCCTAAAAGGTCACAGAGTACGTAAAAAATATTTGTGACTTTCACTAAAAGGAAAGGATGGTATTAAAACCAAAATTCTGCCACGACCAGGACGAGAGGATTGGCAGCCACTGAAATGTACGGGTATTGAATGGTACACATTAAAAAACATAAATAGTTACGTAAGAGTGTTGGCCAAACTAAAATCAGGTTGGACCTGAACWTTTGGCAGATGAAGATGCATCCAAAGGGAAATCAAGAAAGCTTGGAGAACTCAGTCATGGAGCCCAAAAGCGAACCAGAGACTGCAGGGAAACCCATAAGGTGCAAAGGTTGTAGCTTCTAGAGTAATCCCCGTTGGTTACATCTCATTTGTGCAACGTCTTCTGTCATTTCATTATATGATCGTTTGCTGATTTCCGTTTTTTTTTTTTTTTTGTTTCCTCGTACTCTTTTGATGTTTCAGCTGCAGTAGCAAGAAAAGCTGGAAAGCCACTGGTTATTGAGGAGATTGAAGTAGCCCCTCCTAAGGCATGGGAGGTTCGGATCAAGATTCTCTGCACATCCCTCTGTCACAGTGATATTACCCTCTGGAAACTGGAAGACGTAAGTTCAGTCACCAGTAAAGCATATATATGAAAATTCCTGTTTGAACAAGGATGAATTCTGAAGCTCTTTTCGCATGAAATGGTAGGGTCCTGTCTCATTTTTCCCAAGAATTTTCGGTCACGAAGCAGCAGGGTAATGACTCAAGACACCAGTGCAGTTTTTGCTACTAAAACTTCTCTACTTGCTTCTATTACTGAATGAGAAATGCTATCCAAATTCAGACTACAAGACAGAATCTTACTTGTTAGAATAACAATTAAGCCTTACAAGGGTCAAGAACGATTAGTCTATATTGCATAAGCATTGCATTTGTCTTGATTTTGCAGTGTTGTTGAGAGTGTAGGAGAGCATGTGGAGGAAGTGAAAACTGGGGACATAGTGATACCAGTATTTCATAGGAACTGTGAGGAATGCAGAGATTGCAAATCCCCGAAAGGAAATGCTTGTTCAAAATTTCCTGTAGAATTCCATGGCGGAATGCCAAGGGATGGAAGCAGCAGGTTCACAGACATGAATGGACGGGCTGTGCATCATTTTTTATGGGTCTCTAGCTTCGCTGAGTACACGGTGGTGGATATCACCCATGTGGTGAAGATAAGCCCTGAGATTCCCATCGATAAGCTCTGCCTGCTGAGTTGTGGGGTTAGCACCGGTGAGTCGTTTGATGAATGATGCGATTCTGATTGCATAAAACACTTCTTCAAACACGTGGTCTCTGATGATTTTTCTCACAATTATTTTGTCTCGTTTAGTATGTGCAAATGCCAAACTTTCCACACGAATGTTTCACGAGTCATTGTTCCAACTAGTTAGAGTTGGTCAATCAAGTAATAAAAGTTGAATTTGGAGCTGTTGAGAAGAAATGCTATTGGTTCAAGATTTGTTAATTTACTTGAAAGTTAAAAACCATGACTTTTCTTGTATTTGTTGAAGAGTTTCTTATATTTACATTAACAAATCAGGTCATTGGTGTAGAGTCGTAGACTTTAATGGGGGTTAACTGTCATTCTTTTTTATACTTTTACTCCCTCCCTTTCCTCTTGGGGCCAAGTCCAGTACTTTCTCAAAGAAAGAAAGGAATGTTACTTGAGGCATATTATGTTCCTCTTTTGGATCTCTCATCAATGTTAAAGGCAGCTTCTTCGTTCTTTCTTGGTCAGGAATTGGTGCAGCATGCAAGTTTGCACAGGTTGATGAGGGCTCTACGGTTGCAATTTTTGGACTCGGAGCTGTGGGACTTGCGGTAATATAGTTAGTTTATATCCAGAATCACTTTGTTAAAGTTAGCATAATATAATGGTCTTCCCAGAGTCACCTAGTAGCCCCTAATCACACATCTATTGAATAAGCATAGAAAAATCAAGTGGAGATTGGTGGCAGAGAAAGCAAATGCAAATGCAACTTCCTGCACTCCCCTTTGCGATCCATGTATGTATCTGATACTTTGGGATCCGGTACCAAATTACTCACTGATTATCATAGTATTCCACAACTTTTGAGAATGCTTTACTGTCATTTGTTTTGATGTCAATGGAGTAACGTATTCCCTCAAATCAAAGTTCAGTGATACTAAATTAACACTAAAATAGTAGCAACTTCAAAGTACTAAAGGCTGCCAATTGACAATTACAGATAGATGAGAAATATTGAAATCCCACTTGCCTCATTTTCTCTAGTCTTTTGCCAGTAATACTTCATGTATTCTACTTAGTCTAAACATGTACCTTTACCCAAACCTAAAGGAAAAAGAGAGGTTCTATGGTCCTATGTCTATACCTTTTAGGACCTAACCTGTTATCTGTCATCCTATCCGACTTTTTAAAGATTTAAATTTGTTACTGGGATTTATTAGATTAGAATTGTCTACAACTTTTACCAAGATATTCACAGTGATGGTTCCAGATCCATCAATACACATTAGTTGAGCTTCTATAGGAGCTATAGGAGATCTAAATAAAAGTCTATGTGGTTAAAGATCTATATCTACACCCAAAATGAGTTGCGTTTACCAATGGAACAGGTTGCTGAAGGAGCAAAATTATGCAGAGCTTCAAAAATTATAGGGGTTGATCTGAACCCAGAAAAATTTGAAATAGGTGAAGTTTCATTATTCCATTGGGATTTCCTACCAAAACACTTTCTACATGTCTTTTTGTTAGTTGCATATAAAACAATATTGAAGGAGATCACCAAAAAATGAAAGGGAKTTTGAATTATTGTGTTCAATACTGCAGGAAAGAAGTTTGGAGTTACAGATTTTATTAATCCAGCCTCTTGTGGGAAAAAGCCAGTTAGCCAGGTTTGTGTCTATTTTCTACTAAAGCTTCACCTTCAAGCATATTTTGCTAATACAATTTGTTTATTAAGTTCACATTATCATTTAACAGACCTTATATCATATCTGTATTTCAAATCCTATTTTACATTGATGTAAATCTCATGTGCAGTGAAACTCCACGTAACCTGGGAGAGTCTAAGAGTCTTTTTCTTGTTTTCTTTTTTATGATTAATAAGGGTGTCTAAGTAATGAGTTTGAATCTAGAATTTTCCATCCAAAAGTAACTAGGACATGTAAAAATGTCATGCCATCCTTCCATAGCTAGCACCATCCAGCATGTATAGAACAAACATGTGTGACATCTCATATGTTTTTCTTTCTGGAACTTCATCATTCATCAGGTAATTAAGGAGATGACTGATGGAGGAGCTGATTATTCCTTCGAGTGCATCGGACTGGCGTCCTTAATGGCGGATGCTTTTGATAGTTCCAGGGAGGTCTCTCTCTGAACTTCTTTTTGCTCTCAGAGAGTCGTCCGCTTAAGTTGAATTCGGCATGGTGATGATATTCAAGAAGCATGATATTCTTTTAACTGCAAGTCTATTGGTTTGGCAATGCAGGGTGGTGGAAAGACGGTGGTGCTCGGGGTGGAGATGCATGGCTCTCCTCTATGCATAAACTCGCATCAAATCCTCAGGGGAAGGATGATCATGGGGTGTCTCTTTGGAGGACTCAAACCAAAATCAGACATTTCAAGCCTTGTCAAAAAATACTTGGATCATGTAAGTCCGTTTTAAATTGCATCTTCTTTTTAATAGATCAGGATGCCCAATAAGGACTGTAAATTTAACCCCTTTGTTTACTTTGCAGGAAATAAGTTTGGACAAGTTTATAACACATGAAGTTAATTTCAAGGATATTAACAAAGCATTTGACCTTCTCCTACAAGGCAAAAGCCTTCGTTGCATCATAAGCATGGATAACAAATAATTTTTTCTCTTTTATTTAAAGCAAAAATTGAACTTTCAATAAGTTCAGAATCGTTCATAATGTATTTTACGGCCAATAACTTCATTTTCCCTTCAATTTGCCTTATCTTTTAGTTGTCTCTAATGCTATGGATTTTACCATTTACCAAGATAAAGACAAATACTAATGCTAGCAAGGTAGTGTTTTATTTTATAAGYGGTCCGGCCCAGAGAATTTTGGGGCTTTAGCCAAWGCTAGRAATAACAAAATATYAAGTGTTACATCCATTCATATTTTATCTTCTAGTATTTTGATTAAAAAATTCTGCYATCGATCAAGTTATGATTTTCAATAAATAATATTGTCAATTCATTTAATCTATCCAAAACATTGTTAATTGAAGGTAAGATTGTATCAACTTCAATCTTGAGAAACTCTTCTCTGCGGACATAGCTGTAATTAGTATAATCAACAATATCAAAAAGCAATTCAGCTTTTTAATTAATCTAATATCTTAAATGTCTTTGTGATTTTAATTGTCAAATATTTCAAAATTCTGAGCTCTCAAAATAACTCTAGTCTATCAATATCATAAATTAATGCATCTTTTTTAAGTAATCTAAATTTCAACTGTCTTCGTGATTTTAATTGTTAAATATCTCATAACTTTGAGCTTTGAAAATAGCCATCAATATCATAAACTAAGTCATGCTTCAAAAATTGTTCAACTTTTCTTCGCATGAGTTCTTCAAATAATCATCTATAACTTKTAACTTTTATAAATTGAATAGAAATTCAAAAGTATTCTCATATTTTTCTAATTGTTCAGATCGACATTTAAGTAAATAAAGAGATTGATCAATTATATATAAAACGCTATCAAAAATCATATCTTGAGAGCAACAAAGAAATTGTTGACAAACATAAATTGATTGTACCTATATTGCAATGAAAATCATACTATTGCACAAAACATTGTATTCCACGAGTGTTCTTATGAACAAAGGTTAAAGATCTTATTTTTTCTTTTACAATTTGATAGAATAAAGATAACGATAGTCCCCAATTTTTATTTTTGTTTTATATGTAGAAATAGTGAGGGTTACGGGAATAGAGAGCCTAGTATGTGTAGAACTAAAGAGACGTTATTCTGATTTTGATTAATTTTATATTAAATTGTAAAATTAATGAAATAAGTTATAAAAATTAAACGTATAAAACATATAACTGATAAATCCCTAAACTCAGTCATTYTTGTGGGCTCTAGGCGGGATCATGCCCSAGGGCGGCGCCTATATAAGTTATTAGTAATACCTAAATGGAGGAAACACATAATAATTTTGAGATGTCAAATTTTCTAAATAGTCCAGCTTCAAAGTGAGAATCAAATAAAACTTTGGGGTAAAATGAGTATTATTCCCAATTATGATATGCAACCATACTGAATGGCTGCTTAAGAATCTATGGAGTTCTTCTTGGCAGGATGTATCTAGAAACAAGTTATGCTGCCGTTGGCAGGAGGAGGAGTAAAATYATCTCAAATTTTTATTCTGTAAAAGAAACAAMAAWTCTCAAAAACTTGATCAGCTTGAGGCGTCTCACCTCACTGCAGGCGCGACATGGTTCTAAAACTATCATTMGTCGCATGCTGATGCTTGACTGCGAAATTTGTTCCCCACCCACAATTATTTTGTTTGTGATATGATCATTATTAGTTTGTAATTTGCTATACATAATTGACTAAATCATCTATACTAAATGGAAAATGATAGGTCATTAGAATATTGAGCTGGTATGAAATCATCTTCTTGAATGTCTTTTTCTGTTATTTTTATTCTGTTTTAGTTAGTAATGCTTACTCCAGAATTAAATGATCATGGCTTCATTTCAAGTTAAATTTGTTCTTCTAAAGTTTAAAGAAAGCGATCAAGAAGGAAAAGTCAGGGCTACGCTGTGATGGAACCCAAATTTGCATCAGAAACAGCAGGGAAACCCATAAAATGCAAAGGTTTAAAGTTGATCTTTGATTGAATATGACAATTAACTATCTTGTTTGTTTCTAGTATCCCATTTCATTTTCTTGCTTGTTTTGTGGTTTTTATGTTCAAACAGCTGCTGTATGCAGAGGAGCTGGAGAGCCTCTTGTGATAGAAGAGATCGAGGTTGCCCCTCCTAAGGCTTGGGAGGTTCGAATCAAGATTCTTTGCACATCCCTTTGTCACACTGATATTACCTTCTGGAAATCAAACAATGTAAGCCACCAAAAATCTGCGTTGCAGTATCCCAATTTCTTGAAACTTAAGTTTGTATGATGAGTGACTTCGACTGATTTGCAGGGACCAAACTCATTTTTTCCAAGAATCTTTGGTCACGAAGCAGCCGGGTACCTTTTACAATGCATAATATCGTTTGTTGCTAATCATACTTGATTTACAAGATTCAATTCTTTTATTCCCTTTTAGTGTTGTTGAGAGTGTCGGAGAGCATGTTTATGAAGTAAAACAAGGAGATTTAGTAGTACCAGTGGTTCAAAGGAACTGTAAGGAATGCAGAGATTGTAAGGCTAAAAGAGGCAATGGTTGTTCAAAATTTGCTGCGGAGTTTCCTCACGCGATGCCTAGAGATGGAACCAGCAGGTTTCAGGACATGAATGGACAACCTCTGCATCACTTTGTATGGGTATCTAGCTTTACTGACTACACCGTGGTGGACATCTCCCATGTTGTCAAATTGAGCCATGAGCTTCCCATCGATAAGGCCTGCCTCCTCAGTTGTGGCGTTACCACCGGTTTGTGACTAAATCAGTTAGTTTCCATGACTTTGATTTCCAGGGCTGATTAAGATCCGCGGCCTTACTGCAGGTTTTGGAGCTACATGGAAGGCTGCAGAGGTTGAAGAGGGCTCTAGTGTAGTTATCTTTGGACTTGGAACCGTGGGACTTGCGGTAATTTGATTTGTTCTCCATTCAAAAAATATCAATTTACAGCACTGGTACCAGAAAATGGTGTTCTTGACCTTTTTCTTGATGACAGGTTGCAGAAGGTGCAAAGTTACGTGGAGCTGCAAAGATCATTGGAGTTGATTTGAATCCAGAAAAGTTCGAAATTGGTATCCATTCATTCCTTGTTGGCCATAAGTACATTCCATCCGAACCAAAACAATCTAAAACATATGTAATTTCATTTCGAAAATGACCTTTTACCTTTTTCATAATAGCAAAGAAATTTGGAGTTACAGATTTCATTGATCCTGCTTCCTGTGGGGAAAAATTAGTAAGCCAGGTAGGTGAAAAATCTTGAAAATCAAGGCAATTTAACATGAAAATGCATTCCCAAATTTCATCAATTATCAACCCTAATCAAATCTTGTATCATTGATCAGGTTATACGAGAGATGACTGATGGAGGAGCTGAATATTGCTTTGAGTGTGTTGGATTGGCATCCTTGGTGCAGGAAGCCTTCAGTAGTTCTCGTCAGGTCATTTATCTAAATTAAATATCTTTCATTCAAGTGCCTATACTAAGAAAATAAGGAAACATTTCTTACTATTGTGATTTTGATTCTGATAATTTTAGGGCTGTGGTAAGACTGTTATTATAGGAGTGGAGATGAAGGGTTCACTGTTGAGTTTTCATCCTTATGAAATCATTATGGGTAGAAGTATCATCGGCACAATGTATGGAGGAGTCAAACCCAAAGACGACATTCCACAAATTGCTCAAAAATATTTGGAAAAAGTAAGTTTTTATTTTATGAGTTATTATACYAAATATTTTGATGAGAAATCTCCGAGTATAATTCTTACTACACATTTCTTTCCTACTTTAATCAAAGCATGACGTGTATATAATTATTTACGTCGAGAATTTTATATATATATATATATATATATATAATTCTCAAAAATAGATGAATATAATAGAAAATTTAGAACCAAATACTCTTCCATTCTATATTGAAAGAATATTGTCCTCTATTACGATTTCTTAACCATTTATCAATACTCACAAATCATTTCTAACCATCTATATCAAAGTCATTATATATTTTCTCAGCTTGCGTTATTTATGTTAATTATACTATTATATTTTGAGAGAGTCTGCTGTTGAATTTACAGGAGCTGAACTTGGATGGTTATATAACACATGAGGTCGACTTTGAGGACATCAACAAGGCATTTGACTTGCTTCTTCAAGGGAAAAGCCTCCGATGCATCATTTGGATGAACAAATAGGGAAATTGATTCTTGTTTAATTATTTGTATTTTTTTAATCTTCTTTTTTAAACTAAAAACATGGTGTTCATCATCGAGTAATGAATAAATGAGCCACGTAATTAATTTAACTTCATTTGTCTTTATGGTGCTTACATGTAACCTAAGTTAATTTCGATGATTTCYTGTATCTTTATGGACTGCCTTTGGAAGAATAGGTATGAGAAGAAGAGAAAAGATGATCTGTGCTCATTGGGAGTTTGGGGAAGAAATTAAATATTTTTTTTCCTTCCATTTGGATATTGGAATAGAAAAAGATAGATGATTTCTTTTTAAAAGTAATTTATAAAATTTATCATTCATTTTTTTTTTTYGGAACGAAATAATTTATTGAATTCAGTAAATGAAAGATTATTTTATTATATCATAATCGTCGCAACAATTTAGAGAAAAATATGATTCTTTTATCTCTATTTCTCTCCTCCCAAACTGGCACTTATCATCTAAATTAAAGGGAGGTGAGAACGTGGGCGAGAAATAAAGCATGAAGTGCCCAAAAAAAAAAAAAATTAAAATATCACAATCTTGACCTTAATTGCAGCATAAGTAATTAAAATGAGAGATTTCTATTTGATAATTTAATTTAATACTTAAAATTAAATGAATATAAACTCGTAAGATTATGATAAATTCACGTATTATAATATAGGTTAGAATCTTCATCCATTTCAATTGTAACTCTTCTTTTCAACGAAGTATCAAATGAAATCCTCCTGTAATTTCTTCTTGCTGGCTTCCRTGCAAAGTGATCAAAGAATTTATTTTTGCTTTTTTAGGGAAATTTTATTTCTATTTTATCTTTTCAGTAAGACAATTTGGGTTCTTGAAGGTAAAAAAAAATGACTTCAATTATAAAAAGCCCAACTCAATGAGCCCATCTCTTTTCTTCAAAAAAAAAAAAAAGAAAAAACAAGGGGCCCATCTTCCAATTAGTCATCCAAAACCAATTGAGTTGCACTAAGTCCATATTCTATAACATAACATTGGCCCAAGGACTGGGTCAAACGTGGCTGCCCCTGAGTGGCCGCAGTCTCTAACCATCACTCTAACTTCACTGTATGGTGTATGGTCACTGTGTGCATTCAACCTTCTAGTAAAAACCTAGGCTTAAGAGCTTCTGCATTTTCTATCTTTCTTCATCGATCTACTTTGCCGTCCTTCTGCTGCTGCCTCGGGGATCCAATGGCGGACGTCGATACTGTGAAAACCCCCTCTCTTGTTGAGGTACTAATCATATTACTTRACGTCTTCAAGTTGATGATATATTCTTGTTAGATTTGATTTTTTGGAGTGGTGGGCTTTTTGTTCTTAAGATTTCGTTGTTTTCGGGATTTATTTTATGGGATTTTGATTTAACAAGCATTCTGGTGGGTGGGAAAGAGTTGTTTATGTAAGTTCTGGAAGCCTGCCTTGACTGTTCACGGCACTAGTGGACAAAAAACTCTTCTTGAACTGGTTTTCCTGTTTATTGGGGATGGATGATCTAGGAGGTAGTTGGCAGTAGAAAGTTGTCATTTTTGTTAAAATTTCAAACATGTAATGGGTGTTAAAATTGGATGTGAATGAATCTGAATCCGAAAAGAGTTAAAAGGGSCGAAGGGGGAATGACAGGTTGTATTTGAATTGATGAATTTGGACTCGACAAGGATGTTAGAAGTATGGTATTCAAATTGTTTAACTTATAATTTTGTAAATCGAAAATTATGATGTTTGGGTGACAGCCGATTCTAGCTATAATTCATATCTAGCTTTTCGGACCAATGCTCTTAAATGAAGGATATTGATGTAAGACCTGAGCTGGATTGCTAATGAATGGAGGACCCAAAATACCTGATTTATTTGTTTTATAATTTGAATTTAGGTTTTGCCCTTGGAGCTACTAACAAGGGTTTAAAAGAATTTGGGTTCAGATGCATCAGTTTGTAGGGATGAGTAGCTCACATTTCTGCTTTCATATTCAGCTAAACAAATTTCTACAATTTGAACTAAGAAGCTTCTTGACTCGCATCTGCCACATTAGACGTGTAAAAGTCTCAATCAGACTCTTGTTGCTCTGCCTTTTCTGATAATGATCACAAGCTAGGTTTTCTATTCATGCAATTATTGAGATTATTTTTCCAGTTGTTGGTTTACACGGGTTAACTCTACTAAATTTATTGTGTATGTTGATACTTGAACCTGCTAATTGGGGGCATAAAGTGTAGTACAGATTGCAAAAAGTTTGGCTAGAGTTTCTGGATAAACTAGGTTTTAATCCATATCTAGAACTTAAGGAGTAGAGCTTGAGATGTGATTCAGTAAGCAAGGGTGACCAAAGTTCCTCCATGTTTATTACCATGTTTCTCTTACTTCTACCTCAGAATCCCTTCTGCCATTATGCAACTTCACTGACATGCACATTTGTAAAGGAATTTGAAAGATGGAAAAATGGAACAAAATGGTGGCAGTCAAAGTTTTCATCCTATGTCGATGAAAGATGGATATAAAATTAAAAATGACAGGTACGGATCCTCCCACAGGATAGGCATCAGTGAGCTGAGAACGCTAAGATTAAAGAAGGAATACATGGCAAGAGACTAGGAAGTCCTTTGGTTAGGGCTTGAACAATAAGGTGCAAGTCATTTGGTAAAAATATCTAACTTCAGTAGTCACTTGCTTATTTTACTTTTGTAAAAGTATCAGAGAGAGTTCCTCATGATACATTCATGCTTACAGATTGGATCAGTGTTAGGTATATTATGTTTTTGCTATTGAAACACTTGATACTCGTGACAATAGTTAAAGTAAATCAGATACTTGTCGTATGGAATGCATAATTTTAATTTGTTGATAAGGAATGTTCAAGTTTCAGCTGCAGAAGCTCTGATGCAGTATAAGAAACTTGTAATGTGCATAGYTCTTTATCAAACTTAGATTCCAATTGTRACTTGCAAATTGAAATGGCTTCTGTAGTTGTTCTGTGCTCCCTAGGTCCCATAGAGACAAGTCCTTTTTCCAAATGCTCTTTTGCTACTTTGCTATGCCTTCTAACTGTCAATTTCAGAAAGGAAAAATGTCAAAGGTATTGTCTTGGAATTACTTTTCTAGAGCATGATTCAATTCCTTCTGGGAAACAGTAGTTTGACAATCTACGTATTATTTCTTGAATTCCTATCATGGTTTCAACTTGGCTATAGCTGTGAGCGAATTTTGCAGATAACAACAAAATAACAAAGGGGAGTAAAAGGTATCGAGGAAGACAAGAAGTTGGGAAAGAATTACTCAATTACCTAATAAATTTAGCATCTTTGACTTTTCAAGTCATGCATATAGACATCGAGGAGGAGCATCATATGAAACTTTCATACGGTATATTGTGATTCTTATTAGATAATGTGTACATGCGGTCCCAAGCCATCACAAAATTGTTGCCAAAATTTTCTCTAATTAATGAAATTTAATTTGTATCTTTGTAATGTCACGAGTGCAAAAGAGGATAAAGAAGCATGGGTAGACATATTTATCTTGTCTCAATTATCAAGCACGTTTCTTTCAGTGAAGAGAAAACTTTCCACAATCATACTGACAGTAACAGAAATACATGGTATTCTGCAACATTATTCATAGTTGCGGAATGTAGCTTTGGAAAGTAAACCAGGATTGGCCTTGCATTTTAGGAGCTCGTCGTAGAATTTTAACCCATTTCATTGTCCTCTTGCTTATCAAACGCTGTAGCTTGATTCCCTTCTGCAATTACTTTATTTTCAAAATAGATTTGCTGGCAGCATTAACTTAATGCATACCCTTATGATCATATCATGGTTCCTATATGTAGTAAATCTCATTCTCTAATGAGTTCAAGGGTTGCCTTGTTGTGCCTCAGGTTATGAAGTTCTCATATCAAATGTTAGACTTCGGCTCAGCACTTGCTAATCCCCCTAGGAATATATAGCCTCCATCATTTAATCGATTTGTATGTCATTGTTTTTTCTTGAGGAAAAGGAAAAATGAAAATGCTTCTCCGGTAACTTGTTTTTCTTGCAGGATTATTTACTGAAAGGGAAAGAAGTAACACTAGAAACAGCCATAGAACCTGCTGAAGAAGCTCCAGTAACTGAAGAAGTTGTTTCTGAAAAAACTGGGGAAACTCCTGCTGTTGTCGAGAGTAGTGAAGCTCCTGCTGGAACTGTTGAAGCAAGCAATGAAGCCTCAGATGCTGCTGGAGAAGAAAGCACTGAAACTGCTCCTGTTGCAGAACCTCCCAGTGAAGAAGAAAGCAGAAGTGCTGAAAATGAGACTTCAGGTGATSAAGGAGCTGCTGAGGAGACCCCAGAAATTAAGGTTGGGTGACTTGTTCATTGATCTTGGTCCAGGATATTTGTTTATTCATCTGTTAGTTCATTCTTTGCATTTTGTTCTGCTCTGTTTCCAGCTCGAGACTGCACCTGCAGACTTCCGTTTCCCGACTACAAATCAAACCAGGCACTGCTTTACCCGATATATTGAGTATCATAGGTGAGTTACATTGGTAATCTTTCTGCAACTTTACCCATATCTGAGCTTGTATATACCGAAAACCAATATTGGCCACTGAATGTAAGCACAGATTCTTCATTTATTTATTTTATCAGGTGTATTGCTGCTAAGGGTGATGATGCTCCTGAGTGTCAGAAGTTTGCAAAATATTATCGTGCACTTTGCCCAGGCGAATGGGTATGTTGCATTGCTTTCACTACATTGGATATTTTGAGAAATTAGATTGTTTTGCCAGAGAAGAGAAAAAAGAAAAGGTCCCCCCACCCCCAAACACACACAGCAACAAAAGGAGGATATTTTGATTCTGTAAATTGTAATGGCATGACAGTCTGATCTAGGTATTTCCACGGACAGAACTTATATATAAAAAAGACAATGTGCAAGAAGAGATCTGCATCTTAGATTGGTTTCACTTCTTGTTAACAATCTAACAGAAGATCATGCTAATACATGCTATACTGTTCACTGCTTGGTCATGTGAATGTGTAGATTATATAACTTTTAAGCTGAAATCTTTGGATGGCTTTTTGGAGTCTTACTATTCCGCTCTAAATGAAATACTTGCCCTGAGTGCAGATTGATCGATGGAACGAGCAGAGGGAGAATGGCACCTTCCCTGGTCCTTTATAGATGACTCGCCCACTCAAGATGGTTCTACAGTTAATTGGAAGCCTGTGGTATTGCCATATGCATTAAGAGACTCAAGTTTAATRAAGCTGAGAAAATAAAAATTTTGGCTTGTTTGTTCGAACTACTTAAAGCCAAAACTTATTGCCGCTCCGACAACCAATTTATCACTGATAATCCCTTTTTGAGTAGATCCTTTTCCCTTCTTCCCCCCCCCCCCCCCCCCCCCAAAAAAAAACTGTGTACCGATTGATGAATCATTGAATAGGCCCAGTTTTTACAATTTTTCTGGGGAAGTGAATTTTCTATATATCACACAATAAGAGCTCATATTGCCTAGCACATAGCTGTACCCTTTTGCAGTCAAAGTCGCAGAATCTTTATGGTAATCATATCATCTTTCTAAGCCTAATTACAAGGAGTGGGTTAAAAAGTATTCAGCTTAACCGGGTCTTTTATGATCCTAGCAACATCACATGATCTGGCAGACATGGGCTATATGACCATATGTTATGTCCTGAGAAGGGGAATATAACCACAATCAAGCTGTGACTAAACCCGTTAGCATAATACCGTGACTTTACACTTGCCACATCTGGCATTTGTTCTAGAAATTCGCTCAATGTGTTCATATCCAAGAAGATCAAGCAAACGGAAACCCAGGAATTTCATCATAAACAAAGCACAAATTTACTATACTCCCCAGCAAATAAAATGATGAAAACCAATTGCATCCTATTCCTACTCATCTGCCATAGCCAAAGAAACTCGATCATCTTAATAAAAGCTTCTAACAATGTCTTAATAWGAAAGGAAAATACTAGAATAAGCAGAGCATCTGCTGAAAAACAAACTACTATTACTTTGAAGTCTTATAAAAACAAACTTCTTAAGCTCTTTCTCCCCTGATTCTTCTGGCAAGCTGAATATCCTTGGGCATGATAGTGACACGTTTGGCATGAATTGCACACAGATTTGTATCCTCAAACAGCCCAACAAGGTARGCCTCAGCTGCCTCCTGCAAAGCCAGCACTGCGTGGCTCTGGAAACGCAAATCAGTCTTGAAGTCTTGTGCAATTTCACGGACAAGCCTCTGGAAAGGGAGTTTCCTGATCAAGAGCTCCGTGCTCTTCTGATACTTGCGAATTTCACTGCAAATAAATTTCAATAACAATCAGTATCAATGCATTGAGAACATGCTATAAATCCAACTTGGTTCATGGAAAAAAGTCGTTGGGTACGAACCGAAGAGCCACAGTTCCAGGTCGGTATCTATGAGGCTTCTTCACCCCTCCAGTAGTTGGGGCGGATTTACGCGCTGCCTGTGCAAGTACAATAACCAAAGAAATAATCAACATCTCCGATTACCGGACAAAAGAAAAGCATAATCCGGAAATCCCCCACCCCCAACAAAGAAAAAGAAAGAAAAAATGAAAGAGACGGAGAGGGGAGGGGGAATCAATTGAGAAGAAACAAGTGAAAACCTTGGTAGCAAGCTGCTTCCTTGGAGCCTTTCCTCCGGTTGACTTACGGGCGGTTTGCTTCGTACGAGCCATCTTACTTCCTACGGAAATCCCAGAAAGAATAACGGCATCAGCTATTCAAAATCGATGAAGAAGAAAGGCAAAGAATCGAAATCGGCAAGTTTCAACCTTATACAACAATAATTAGGGTTTTACAAACAGACATTTCAAGCGAAACAAAATTGAGAAAAATTTCCAGCCCAATCTCATTGCAAACCAACTTGGGAGAACGAAAACGAATTCAAACATAGAACAACAAGCAAAGCAAGAGAAACAAAAAAGATTACCTCAAATTACTCGAACAGCTATGAGAAGCGAGAACGCTGCGTTTCGAATTCTGAGATYGAATTGGGGATGAATAAGATTTGAAGGGATTAATGGCGCACTATTTATATTTTTGGAGTCAGCTCAAAAGCTCAAATGCGGCGTCATGGATTAGCTCTAGTTACAAACCGAATCTGACGGATTGGAGTTGCTCCTGTCTTTATGAACGTGGATGAACTAACGGCCAAGATACTGTTTAGGGGTGCTAAACCAGATCGAGAAGCCTTATTACTGAATTCTGATTGGTTACAACTTTTTTCTGGGCAATATATTTAAAAATATTCGAGAGTCGAATACATGATCTTACTTTGTCTTTAACACCAATTATCTGAATTTCTGAATTTTTTTCCTCAATATATTAATTTGTACTTTTAGTGTTCTATCATTTGCAAGTGGAACTGGTTCAACTAAGGCCCAACTCTTTGTAAAGAATGAGTGGCATGGGGGAGAAAGGGAGAGAAAAGAAGGGAACACTTTCCCTTTAGGAAATCTAAGTAAGAAGGAATGACGAAAAAGGGAGATAATCGGAGGGATGAAGACGGGTCCTTATATCTTCAAAACTTTCTCGATAAAATTGGGAAGAAAGAGCGAGAGGTGGAAGTATATAAAAATTTTGGGTATACTCTTCCAAATTTGTCCTTGATCTATTATTTCCGTTTCTCTCTCAAACTCTCAAACAAAATATATGGATGAAGAGTATAATTGTAAAAGTACCTTATAATCAAATTTTTTCTTTTCATTTCTCTCCAACTCTCAAATAAAATGAGAGCCTTTATCCTCTTTTCTTTACTAAACTCCCAAACAACTTGGACGAAAAAGATTATACGTTCATTTCTCTTGTCTTCCTCTATCTTGACTCCTAAACTAAGCCTYGTCGAATAAAACTGAAGTAACAAGACCGAAGTTTGAAGTTTGAAGTTTGAAGCGTGAAAAATAATTAAATTTATAAACATAAAAATTTACTCTTTGATTCAATGTGGATGAATACTAAATCTGATAACTAATCTGCAATGTTCATGTATTAAATCAGAATATCATTATTTAAAATTTATATAAGAAATTAAGAAGTACTTAACATGATAAAATTAGATTATCAAAGGGTCTTACTTTAATAACTCTTAATTCGTTTAGCTTTATATATTAAATTGGGTTATAAAAAATCAACCCTTTTAGCAAAACCTGACAATTTGAATAGAACTAGACATGGTCTCGTTGCACTWATTGATTGARTAGTTTAGATTTGACTCGAAAATTGTGAAAGATCTTTCTATGTCTGCAGTATTCTACACATTCCATTTGGATTGAAAGTTAAGGTTGTAGAATATAAGTTTAATTTAGTTATCGTGTAAGGAGGTGAAAATGTTCATATTATAAAATTTTGAATATATGATTATACTTAATGATTTTTTAGCTATAAATATTATTTGAAATTTAATTTTAAAAAATTTAGCAATCAAACAAATGATGCCTAAAAAAAGCGTAGTGTTTTTCCCGGTACGTCAGTCCTAGACATGGTACGAAAGGAAGAGGAGAAGTAACTCGTCTGACCGTATGAACTGGTGTTTTGTACCGATTCAAACAAGGTGGTCCCCGACTCAACGATCTCGATTGTTGTTCACAAAAGGCGAAGTCCTTCCTTTGGTCCTTTATCATCTGCTAACGTAAAGTAGAGGTTCACTGTAAAGTTATCTGTTATTAACAAATGTTCCGAGACCTTGAGTAACCATACGGAGCCGTTATCTTCAAGGTGAGGGAGTCGTAGCATAACTGTTCCTGGGAGTAGTCATCCCCGGAACAAGACTCACCAGGACCGGATCATGTATAGGATGTGAAGAAGGTATCCCCGTATTCGGCCAGACAAAGAACCTTGATCACCTTGCCTGTAATACCAGTTAGGTAACAGCCTTAACTTGGGTTATCAAAAAGATAAGTAAAAGAAAATAGTGAACTGAACCTCCTCGTCCCTAATTTGGGTAAATCGAGATAACCTAGTTTATATAGAAATGTCGACTCTATTAGAAGGTAGGCTCCAATAGTGTCCTCACATTAACCAGTGGTACTCGTATTTAGTATCAGAGCTTCTATCTTCAACCTGAGCAGTTACCAGTAAAAGTGTAAGATTTATTAAATTAAAAGAAAATCTTTTCAGCCTCGTCTTAGAGGTTTTTCCCCGGTCGTGGCAACGAAGCCTTTGTTGTTTTAGCCACCCCATCTGTTGCCACCTGCATCCCATACTACCACCTCAACCTGACCCGTAACTCAACCACGCCTACACCCAGCAGAAAGGAGAAGTTGGTTCACGAAACTGCCGCCGGGGACAACCAACACTAGTATCTCTTTTTATAATTTTAAGAAGGGAGCAATTCCTGCCTTAGTTACCATACGAGATTAACCCTAACCTTCCTTTTAATTTTGTTGCTTGTAAGTCTTCATCTAAAAAAGATTTTTTAGAGTTTTTTTAGTACCTTATGAGTTGGAGCGGACTAATGTGAACAGCCTTTAATGTCTTAGTTAAATACTCGATTATACTTCTTTCATGATGATAATGAAAGGTTCTTATCTTTTTTCTCGAAATTTCGAGATTCATTTTTGAAATGTTTTTTATAGAGCGTTAGAGAGATCTTAACAAAAGAGGAGATGGAACTCGTATGAATGTGTAGAGAGAACCAACACAAAAAATACTTACCTTTCACGTCTTCTTTCGTGAGATAGAATATCTAGTTTGACCACGCTTGTTTCGGAAGTATAGACTACACTCTAGGCTAAAGTACCCAGCTTTTTCCGCTTACATTCAACTTTTAGAATTTTATTTAAGTAATCTTTTCCCTTGATTTTTTGACTTTATCTGTTTCTTCACATCGTAGGGTTTAGCTGATAGCTCTTCTCCTTCGCTTCTTTTGTATCCAGTAGATACGCGTCCCCGAGGACGTCTCCTTTGTAGTTTTTAATTTTTGTCTGCTTACCACACAAGTGCCGAACTTCTTTTACGTTCTATTCCCTTCCAACGTAGCTACTCACGAAGTGCGATAGCTTAACTGATTTTTCCGTATCAGTCTAATTGAAATTTAAACCTTCAGATATATATCATATTTATTTCTTTTTCTTATCTCTTTAATACATTTAATTCCGTTATATAAACTGATAATCCAATAATCAGTATTTATCTAGATGTTGTTAGTGACTACACCTTACTTGTATATGTATGAGTAGGTTGTAATGATATATATAAATAATATATATGCATAAATATATATATTCATACTATACTAATAAATCATACGTCTCATAATCTAATTTTATATAATTTTTTAGCAGATTAATAGCAATATCGGTGAAATTCATCACATGAAAGAATAAGGACCAGAAGAGACGAACGGTTAAAAACAGATAATTAGAATGTACCCTGACCCGTTTAATTTAACATCGTTAAGGGAGATAATATGAATACCGTCGAAACAAAACAAAAGTCCTCTTAAAGATAAAAAAAAAATATGTATTTAA